>LPNX011053030.1:193531-311258 GCA_001517045.1 Pseudotsuga menziesii
CCTCTTTCACTTCACCATGAATTCTGGACCAATCCCTCTTGGTCATGACACTTAGTGTCTCTGGTCTATTTCAGACCTCTCAACCATGGAGCCTCCCCGATGGTTTGTCTCGGCTGCTAGGACCTTCACAGTCTCACTAGCACCTTTTTCATTACTACTCATTATGAGCCCTTTAGGACAGTCACATGTCCACATGCACCCCTAGGATGCTCTCATAGTCCTCGCTCCCAGTGATACCTATATTCAAACATTGAATAGATTCACATGTTTAGTTTATTCTCAATGGTTTTACCTCTTAAACAAGAGATTAGAATATCATAACCAAATCATATACACATGTATATTCATAAGAAATAAATTGCAAAATAATCCAATACTTATCTGTATTGTGTGTTTCCTCTTTGGTCCACAGGATCCTGCTTCACTTTGCAAGCCTTGGGATTGCCTATGGACTTGGATGTTAGGTTAGCACATAGGATTCTTCACAACATCCTTATATATATATATATATCCAGCACAGTCAATCCAACCTACAGTTGGGTTTATCAGACCATCTAGCCAAGCCAATATACAATTGGGTTTATCAGACTATAGCCAATCAAGCCAATACACTGTCGGGTTTATCAGACTATAGGTATTCAAGCCAATAATGTAACATTTCCAAAATTTCCACAACATCAAATAATTACACAGTCAATCCAACCTTTAGTTGGGTTTATCAAACCGCCAACAAATCCCATGCACTTATATCAACAATAAATGACCATTTCCAGGTCCAGGATCTACTATGGATCCCCAGGCATATAATAGCCCAACATCTCCTTCTAGTACATCTTCATGCTGACTGGGAAGGAAACTTTATCATTACCATTTCCAGGTTTCATTTCCAGTAGTGAGCTCTAATTCCACTACCCCATACCACACAAGAAACCACTCCCTTCTCTACTATTCAGTCCCTCAAGAAAGTCTTATTCTCTGTGCTTTTCAATAGGAGGTAGGATGAGCCCAAGCTATTGTCCATTTAGTGTGCAACCCTAGACTGCATCTGTTTAGCCTGGAAACACACGTAATATAAGCAACTCATCAGCGTTATTTCTCTAAAACTATACTCACATTTCATATCATTCACTATCAAGTATTGAGACACCAGGAGTGCGTCCACCCCCTAGGGTGTAATTAATATTGAAAACCCTTTCATGATACGACATCGGGAAAGTGTGCACCCTTTTCCGGTGTGTGCCATGTAGGCCCTATTCATACTCAAGTAATCGGTCATAATGGAAATAAAATCAAAACAAGTTTTGCATATGGAATTTTAATAATTTGACATGCATATTCTTAGCTAGGGTCACAGAACACTTATCCATTTGTTGAAGCAGTATTCCTTCGTTAAGGAGGAATGGGGGCTCCCTTCTCTGAGTTGACAGTCCCTCGGTTTGCCATCGCAACTCCTCTTTACATTTCATATCCACACATGTCTTACCAACATAACCTATACCATCTCACTCATGTTGCTTACCAAACATGTAGTGCAGATGAGACATTTTCGAAATGTCCAATGAAGTTTCACCCGAAACCCATTTACAAGATAAGGGAAAACCTCCCCATGAAGTTTGTCTCCTTCATGACATCACACATGGTCTTCCTGCAATGTGTACCCCTGGCACATTCATCAAGTATCCAAACAGTCAATCATTATCTAATAATACAATCCAAATTTGATTGTTCCATAACCAAACAATGGCATTAGTAATTCAATTCAATAGGAATTTGCAACTCTGTCTAGTACAGAAATTGATTTGCTTGGCAATGAGGTGATCCTCATTTGTAGGTCTCTTGTAAGCAGCACCACTATGCCCATTATAATTTTATGCTTACTAGCATAACATGAATACCTACTTACAATGCGTGCTCCTGACACCATACCATGCAAGCCAATAGTGATTAGTAGTTGTTAGCAATTTCTCAAATCTGAAATTCACAATTCAAATTTGACAACTCATTATGCATAAAAACTAGTTGACTTCACGCAATCATTATCATATTTTAAATTACAGGGTACAATCCCCTCATTTATGTAATTTAAATGAAAGGTTTAGATACTTCTTACTTCACAAGCATATCATTTGTACCACCTTGCCCTTCTATAGAGCATTTTTGGCAGCCAATTGATCCTGACTACCCTCTTCATGCACTTACTATCCTGCGTTCATAACAGCTCTTGAAATGGTTCTAGAATTGTCTTCAATTCATCATTTCAGCCATTTGTTATTCATAATAACACAAGCACTATCTTGATGCATTCATGCAATGCATCACAACCTTTGCACCCATTCTTATGTATGCATATCTGCAACATTTACTCATACTCTTCATGTGCATCCATTCAATGCATAACTACAAGATTTATAAAATCTTTTAATGCATATCCACTCAATGCTACCTTTCCTTGATTCAAGAATACTATGCATTCAAACACACCATGCATGGCCTAACCATGACTATTTCATATAGGATGCATTACTATAATCAAGACCATCATTACTTACTTTCTTTGGGATACTAAGCTCATAACAACATATACAGGCATGATACATTTCTGTATGAATGTAGTATAAATTTCAAATACCCGCATGGTATGAGATCTCTTGCTTTTACCACTCCATGCAATTTTCATAATTAAACCCTTACCTTCATGGGTCCTACTTACACCCTTGACATTACCAGTTTGGTTGGTCCTTTGCAGGTGATTGTAGAATTTGCTCACCAACTTTTGATTCTAGACTTGTTTCCTTATCTCTTTCTCCATAGGGTTGCTAGTCACATTCGTCAGCATCAGCAACATATTCAGCCATGTCCATGCTGTCATTGGTTTTTCCACTAATGCCAACAACAATGCAATAATTATCATTAGTGGATTATTATAAATGTATAATTCTCACTATTCTTATGTAATATCTTATGCATGCAAGGCATATCCTCATACATTTCATGTATAAAACTTGTAATCATAACTAGCAAGACATGGTTTAAGGAAATTTCCCTTTTCAAGCCCCTCATCCTTGCATGGAACAGCTCTTCCACACAACAGCTAGTTGATTTCATAGTCCTTGCTACCTCTAGGGATGCAATTTCTGGATTTGTTCAAATTGACAGTATCACATTTCTCTTTCAAGAAATCACTAGCACTTTGCTGCTCCACACTCAAATTCTGGTGACTCTCCCTCATTCCCTGTTGGATAAGCTTTCCAACACTTATCCACATGCTTCATTCTGACCTCGGGTGTGGAAACTACACCACTTCTAAAATGATGATTTTCACCCATTTTAGGCAAAACACACAACTGTATTTTGGTCAGGAATGCTAGCTTCAGCCACTTAGAATCTTCTTCCTTTTCAGCCCTGAAACTACTGAAAATTCCCATGAAAAATTCACTGAGACACTAGTTGGAATTCACTGAAAATTTCACTGGAAAAACCAAATTTTCCCTTTTTCCAATTGGACCTCTTTCCAACTAAATTTCTGACATATTGAATCCTTAGTGAACTAGACTTTCATTACTTCAGCGACTGAGGTGACTGCATTTCTTTGACGCTCATTGGTGGCCCTATCGACTATAAGTTTCTTCTGTATCGGTCCTATAGTGGTCTAAGCTTTCGATCTTTATTGGCGATGCCAATATGTCGGCAATCGGATCCTCTACTCATTGGGAGGCTAGTTCTCTAGGCTTTCGAAATGGTGGCCAATGAACCTTCTATGTCTTCCGCGGCCATAACCTTGTCAGTGGTTGAAACCCCTAGTCACTACGACATCGGTAGTTGGATGCACTACGCATCGGGTGAATAGTCTCTTAGGAAACTGCAACAGCGGGTTCACCAACCATTAACCTTTTCCGACCAGAGGTTTCATCAACTATAATTCTCCAATTGGCGGTCGGAACAACTATCTGTTAGAAGGATATGCCACTAAATAGACACAACGACAGACGCACAAAAAACTAATTCTCGTCAATCGGCACTCTGATCTTCTAATATTTTCCGATGATGTCCATCGGCGGTCTAATCCTCTAAACTTCACCGACGTTTTGCCACCACATCGGCAATATACAAAACTAAGTTTTTTTGAGGTTTTTGGTACTTAGACAAATTTTCAAAAATTTACTTTCCTTGTCCGCTGCATCGGCGGTTTCAACAATTGTAGTTCCGCAATATCAGCACTCATGTGCACTAACATCGGGCGATTATTCTTCTCGGCAGCCGCAACAACAGGCAGTGATATTACTATGATTTTCGCAGACCCTAATATTCCATCGGTTGTCGGAAGGACTAATTACGACGGCATCGGTGGTCGGGGACTCTATCCATTGGAAGGATAGTCCACTAGCCAGCCGCAATGGTGGGCGCATCATCAGCTAATCTCTTCTGATGTAGTTGATCGGTGGTTCCATCCTCTATCCATTGGTGATGAAATCAACTAATCATTGTCAATCGTCGATGATTTCACGACTTAGAAAAATTTATAAAATTTCCTCTCCGCCGTCGTAATAGGCGGTTCAACCCACTATCATCTTGTCTCTTCTGCTGATGTTTTGGCGCTTGTGTCTTCTATCCTCTACCAACATATCGGCGCCTCAAACAACTAAATTTCGATGGTCTTTCACTTAAACAAAGCCGGTGTTTTGGTGTATTTCGGCCGAACAGAGCCGACGTATCGGCATCTCCATATTCTCACTTCCATCGATCACCAACAACCTTGAACTTCACCGAACTCCAAAATTCTCAAATCTTAGAAGATTGTTCCTTCGGGCTCTACGTCGGCTGTGTGATCAGCTAATTGTTTCCGACCCAAACAACAAAATGTCGCCACTCCAAACAACTAACTGTCATCGATCAATCTAGTAACCTCCGCCGATGTGTCAATGGCGATCCCTTTAACTTAGTGTCGTCGATCATCAACGGTCTATGTCGAGTGGTCTTTCCACAAAAGGGGCTGACGTATCAGTAGCCTTCAGCCGATCCCCTCCGCAACTGCGACTCTGACTTCCACTGTTCTCCACCGACGGCCGATGAACACATAGAAATCCTTCCAAAATTTTCTTTCAACTGGATTCCGTCGGGTGGCCTCCAGCTTAGGTGATCCAATGTATCAGCGGGACTTCGAACTAAGTCCTCTAACAATCCGATGATCCCAATACTTAGAGATATTTTTCCAAAATTCTCTTGTCATGCACAGATTTCTTCTGATTTCTGCTGGGAAGAAGGAAACCTGCCCCTACTAGCTGACCTTTCATGGCCCATTCAGGCCCATGCTACAACATAGGCTCTGATACCACACTATAATGTCCCCGACCCTCCGACCGGAGAAGAGGACGCTACCAAACCATCAAAAACATCTGAGCAAATAGCCCCATGAATACGAACATATATATATAATGCTGATATAAAATGATTGCAACATAAAACATGCTAAGATGCATAAAACATACAAGGATGCATAGTTATTCAACATACAGCAGAAGCAAACATACACATTCCATCATGAACAAGTTCATCATGATTCATTAGACATTAGACAGTTAATGTAAATGTAGAAGCAAAATGGACAAGAATACTTATCTTATAAATATTTCATCCTGCAACCAGCTAAGTCGCTGCAATGTTCCACCTAACCATAGGCTAGCGTGGTCATCAATCTCTTAGCAACACTGCCACCCCCGAGCTGGGCATGATTCCCCAAGGAATAAGGGTCAAAGTAGGCTTACACATAGCCAATGTTACACAAAATAGCCAAGTCAACACAGTTGGGTTTATCTGGCCGTCAAGGAGCTAGGAAAGGATAAATGCTAAGCTGGTGGTCTCAATGGAGAGCTAAGGACGCCTACACCAGAGCTGACCTAACTTCTAAGACATCCACACCCCCAACACCAGGAATTAGTCCTTTCTTTGCTTCACAGTCCCTCAGGCCCTGACTTCCCTTTCCAATACTCTTCAAGGGTTGTGGAGAAGAAATCTAGTAGTCTGACTCTATCTGAGTGGCTCCCAAACACTAGGTTTCTCAAGCATACCCAGCCTCTAATCCTACTCTAAACAGTATGAAGACCAATCATTGCATACACATAGTAAAACAAGCAGCTCACATCTCTGTGAGAAGATAGAGATAACAGGGTGACAACCCCAAATGACAAGGTGAACACAGCTCAAGTCAAGCAAGATGATTCAGAGTTGTTCTTGGCCCTAGCATAGCAAAAACAAATCAGTAGCAACCCCACAAGATATTTTCACATGCAGCAACCAAAACCAGGGAAATATCAACAACCCAATCCCATAATGAAAACAACAGAAACCTTACACACTCCGTAGATGGGTAAGAAGATGGATTCTTAGTATTGACAGGGAAAACATATACATAGCAGAGTCATGCCCCTTAAGCCGCTCTTCCAACATGCTGCATGAGATCACAATTCCCCAACCCCTGCCTGAGAAAACCATCTGATTTCCGATATATGCGTGAGGATGAATAAACGACTCACTATGGGAGGAAAAACTAGAACTACCTTGCATGAGAGTGAGCAAGACCAAAACCTCCAAAGAAGTTGGATCATGGGAGAGTGGAGTGAGTGTTTTCTTCTACCCCACATGATGTGAAGAGGAAGAGTCCGCGAGTGGAGTGGGTACATGGGGAAGGACTGACAATCCTACCACACCCACCACTACTCAGCAATAACTGCTTCAAGATAGCAGAAACTAAATGGGTGGTCGACACATGGCAAACTCCCAATGACCCCCACAGTTAGATAAGCCCCCCCCTTAAACTTAGGAATCATGCCCTTTTCATTTAACGTTGCACCATCATAGCTGGATATAGGTTTTTTTTAATTTAATGTGCATATTTACATGATGCCAAAACCATAATGTGTTGGATAGCACGATATACCATCAGCAACGATCCCTACTGCTGAAACACACACAACCAAATCGATGGTGGGGATTTTTCCTTGAGCTCCACATCACGATTAATTACAAAATATACATCATGTACATTTTAATGCAAACAGGGTCAAAAACTGGGGTATTACACAATCTCTCTCTCTCTACATTGATGAACCTGCACCTTTCTCTCCTTGCAGCTGTTCGCCCGTCACCCCTCACACACACACACCTTCTATCGCTCCCTCAATATCTCTTTCCTTCGCTCTATCTTCATCCATCCCTCACCCCACATCCTCCCTCTCTATCTTACTCTCTCTCACACTCTCTCCACGACATTCTCTCTCTCTCTCTCTCTCTCTCTTCTTCTTCTTCTTCTATGTTTTCAACTTATGCCTTCTCGTCAACCCCCTATCTCATTATGACCCCTATTATATGCTTTATCACATATTGTTCCCATCTCTTCAATTTAACCCTCCTTCACCTCTCTCATCCAACAGATCCTATTCTTCCTCTAATACTCCATATCCACTTTTCCATTCACCAATCCTCTCTCTCATCAAACCATCACCCACTTCCTCCCCTCCACCTTATCCCCCTTTCTCCACTCAAATTTACAAGATTCCGCTAGGAACTTGATCATTCCCAACCCCCTCTCAACTATTAACCTTCCCCACTTGAACTTCCAACATCTTCCTAGGCCCTTCACCCTTCCCCACCCCCTCTAAAGTATTATCCATACATTTGATATATTACACATAGTGCTATATTTTTAGCTCTACAACACGCATTTGCATCTTAGAGTTACATAATGTGCTGGAATTTTATAGTTATGTAATGCCCACATGTTTTATAGCTATATAACGTGCTCACTTTTTGTAGTTACATAACACGTGCGCGTTTAGGAATTCTACAAGGCAGGAAATGTAATTTGAATTTAAACATGCCGATTCACTTGCTCACATGTCACAAATAGTTCTATGTGTATGGTTTGGAATTTGCTTTGGTAATACCAAACATGTGCTATTGTACATGATAAACCATAGATAATTAGGCATTTCCCCCATTTTTCTGAAGAAATCGTTGTTTACACACTCATTATAGTATACTACACATAGTCAATTTTGACGAAAACTTAAACATAAATAGCATTTTTTCTGCAGTTTCTAAATATTTAATTTTTATTAAAAAATATTATATTTTCCTATTTGTTTTCAATTTCTATTGTTTCTTAATTCCTTAACTCAAAATACATGCCATTAGTGTTATTCCCATAAATTTTTCAATTCGTAATCATTTTAAAAAACAATTATATGGTGCACTAGTCACTCTACATTTTATAAAAAACCCATTTCATGATTATTTCATTAAGACCTTCAAAGGCTGCACCCACAAAAGACGTACCATTTTTGAGGAATGATCACTTAGATAATTATAAAAAAAAATAAAAATTACTAACTTTATTTTCGAAAAATAGTGCTGCACTAGTATTACATGTTCTTTACATTCCTACAAAATTTTGTATCCCGAAAGCATCATTTAGGACCTCAAAGGTTGCACCCACAAAAACATATACCTTATGATTTGCCTAAAAAAAATAGTGACTGTTAGAAAAAATGAAATTTGACATAGTTATAAAAAATTTCAATACATAAACCTTATATATTTGGAAATGTGATTCATTTTCCTACATTTAATCTTTTTTACTTAAAGCAAGATATTTTGTGTAAGTATCTCAAAAAAAGAAATTAAGTTGAGGGATTGCTGATTTTTCAGTTTTCTATTGCATCTAACGTGCCAAAAGTGATCCTCATTAGCTTGCACTGTCCCATTTTTTTAATCATGGATAAAAACAAAGAGTAGTTAAGGAATTAGTTACAATGGTATGGTTTGGACAGAAGATAATTACATTTCCAACTATAAGATTCAGTTTTAGGAATATTAATTTCAACTAAAAGAATGATGACCCTACCATGGCTTGTGCGTCTACAGTGCCTTTTGTGTTTCCGACTATGAGTAGCCAAATTTCCAAACGAGCTTGTAAATTTGATGCCTCTATGGGGAAAGTAGATGCTTCTATGGAGAAATCGGATGCTTCTATGGGAAAAGTGCTTGTCTTGGCACTGAATCCCAATCTACCATCTTCAGATGAGGAACTCTTTGGGCCTTCTCCAATTGTTGACGAAACGCAAGACACGCAGGATCTGGATGTCACTATCAGCGGTGTTAACTCATGATCTTGTTACAGTTTTATTTTTTTCTATTTTGCTTCCTTTTGTTTACCTCTAAGTTTCTCCTGGTTTTTATTTTTCAAGGTCTCTTCATAAACATTCCTTTATAGTAATTTTGTAATGTAGCCCCCCATATATCACATGGGTTATTGTATCTCTTTTGAATATCTCTGTAATTTTGTTTAAAGTTTAATTATGCAGAATGATTCATTTTTTGTACGGTTCTTATGCTCTTTACACTACAACTATAAGGTTTTCTACTTTTGAGGGATAGTTGTTAGACCTCTATTTTGACTTGAGCAAAATTCTCGATATTTTGTATTTTTTTGTATAGTTGATTAATAACAATGTAGACTTACAAAATAAATTAATATGAAGCTCCAATATGAGATCTATGTACTTTATATGGAAATTTAACCCAAGAGATAGAACAATTACACTCACAAAATTGCTAATCAATCATGCAAAATTCACAGCAAAGGAGACTGAAATTGGAGCATAACACTGATCTGTATTCAATAAGTGTATAATAGATAACCTTGTGAAGTAATAGGCCGCTGTAATATATCATTACATGAGAGAATTGAATGCATGAATATGCCATTCGAAATAGTCAAAAAGTAGGCTTACTAAATCTAGTAAAATCCCCCATAGGTGCATAAAGTAGTTTCCAAATCTATGAAGATGCTCATGAATTTGATAATTCAAGTGGGAAAGATAAATAGGGATGGAAAGACAACTCATGCATGCTTTTATTTTTTAGAAAAGGAAGGAGGATGATGTGGGCGAAAAACAAGTCAACTACACCTAGTCTAGCTTTTCCTTTTGCCTTAAATCAGAATAAAATAAGAAAGCTTTTTAGAAAAAGCAGATATGTGCTTTAGAGGATTTGGAATAAATTAGACATGCTAAATTTGGTTTCCAGGATGTTTTCCAAGCGCTCCATGTCTCAATTTTAGCATGTGCTGACTTCTAGGACTTGTAGAAGGCAACTAGCATAGAATGGAATCTAGGAAACTAGGTAATAAGACAAAATTAATTAAAATTAATGTCTAAGGTAGGTAAATATGGGTTGATTATTCTAACACCCCCCCTTAAATATAATGTTATGAGTAAATATCAAAAAACTATAGGGCCTAGAAACAAGGCTTAGTCACCCTTTACATACTGCTTGTCCATACAACCAAGGAAAGAGGCAAAAACCCAGTGGGAAAATCCTCCCTTAAACATGGACAAGAAAGAAAAAAAATTGGAAATCTTGTCATAAATCATGCTTCACAGTATGATAAGCAATCCCCAGTAGTGATTTGACATTGCTGAAAGTATTCTCACAAAAAACTTTGGTGAATGTGTCTGCTACTTGTTCTGAAGATGCACATGAGAGTAGATCAATGGTGCCATCATGCACAAGCTGTCTGATGTAATTCATATGGATCTCAATGTGCTTGGTTCACTTTCTCTAAACTGGATCATTGCAGATTCAAATGGTGCTCTGATTATCATAGTAGATAATAGTTGAAAACTTAGATTTGAAGCCACATTCTGGAAGTATCCCCTGCAACCACAAACATTGATTTGTTGCATTTACAACTCCTCTATACTTTGCTTATGTAGATGAGAGTGCTATGTCACTCTTATCCTTGCTTGACCAGCTAATTGGTCCTTCTATAAGGATGAACACATATCCTGATGTAGAATTTAGATCTATGTTGTCACCTGCCCAATCACTATCACTAAACCCAATCAATTCAAGATAAGATTTTGCTTTGTAGAACATCCCATGAGTTCTTGTTCCTTGAACAAGTTTAGGATCCTTTTGGCTTCTCTCTAATGGATCTCATGAGGCTGATCCATGTATCTAGATGCCACACTAACTGCATAAGATATATCAGGTTGAGTGTGTGTAAGATAAATCAAACACCCAATCAACTGCCTATATAGTGTATTATTTACCATAGGAGAAGAACCTGCTTATTCAAGCTTAATTTTTGAAAGGAAGGGACTCTTGCTTGGCTTGCAATATTTCATGTTGAACTTGTTCATCAAATCTAGAGCATACTTGGACTGATGTACTTTTATTCCATATTGGGATTGAGTAATTTTGAGACCCAAGAATTGGCTCAACAATCCCAAATATGTCATAGAAAATGCATGGTTCATTGCATCCTTTAAGGAGGAAATCTCTTTCTTTGAACATCTTGTAATCAGAAGTTCATCCACATACAATAAAATAATCATAAAAGAACCATGAATCAACTTCAAATAGTCATTAGGATCAGACTTGCATCAAACAAAACTCAGTGATAGAAAAAATCCATCAATCTTGGCATACCAAGCCCTGGAGGCTTGCTTGACCCCATACAATGATTTGTTTAACCTGCACACTAAATATGGATTAGAAAAAAAACCTTCAGGTTGCTACATGTAAATATATTCAGTGAGATATCCATTTAGGAAAGAACACTTCACATCCATGTGATGTACCTCCCATTGCTTCGAAGCTGCAATGGCTAGAGATAGCCTTATGGAGTCCATCTTTTCCATTGGTGCAAAGGTTTCATTGTAGTTAATATGATGTACTTGTGAGTATCCCTTCACTACCAATATTTCCTTATATTTCAAAGGTGAACCATCAGTAGAAAACTTATTCTTGAAAACCCACTTACATTGAACTAGCTTCCTCCCTGGGGGAAGATCAACCAGTTCCCAAGTGTTGTTCTTCTGGAGCGAGCTGAATTCTTATTTCATGTATGTTTGAAATCTTGGATCATCTACTGCATATTCATATGTATATGGATTTGATTCAACCATCAGATAGCACTTCTCATTAAATAGAGAATCTTTCACACAAAGGGCACTCTCAAATTGAGATCTAGTCCTCCTAGTGTCACTAGGATTTCCAGCTAGTTCCCCAGCTGCATGAATAGTATTTTCTACCCATTTTCATCTTGTAGGAATATTAGGATCTACAATCAAATATCATTATCAGGCATATCATAATCAACAATCTCATTAGTCTTTCCACTTACAATCAATGGATCTGGTGGTGAAGAAGACTCTCCAACTTCAACTGCTACTAAAGGCTCTTCTTGGAACTGAACACTTCTTTCAATGAAAGATTTTTTAGTAATCAATTTGATCAGCTTGTACCCTTTTGAATCTTTTGAATACCCAAAAAATAGGCACTCTTGGCTTTGGGGCTGCAAATCCTTCCTCTTTTCAGTTGGAATTCTAGCCCAAGCCTTTGAGCCAAAAATCCTGAAATGGGTCACATCTGGCTTGTGCCCACTCCAAGATTTGAAAGGAGTCATACCATCAAGATGCTTACGAGGCACCCTATTCTAGATGTAGGATGCACATTATATAGCCTCAGCACAAAAATTTGGTGGCAAAGTCTTAGCCTCCACCATGCAGGTTGCCATCTCCTTTAGTGATCTGTTCTTTCTCTCAGCAACACCATTTTGATGTGGTGTGTAAGGGATTGAATGCTGCATCTGAATACCTGCATCTTTACAATACTGAATGAACTTATACTTGACATACTCACCACCATTGTTAGATCTGAGGATCTTGATTTTCTTCCCATACTGGTTTTCAACCAAGGCTCTAAAGACTTTGAAGAAGTCAAAAAATTTAGACTTATGCTTTAGGAAATAAACCCAACAATACCTAGAAAATTCTTCTATGAAGGTTAGTGCATTTTTGTCTTGACTCATGGACATATGAGGGAATGGTCCAGCAATGTGTGTATCAGCTTAAGAGGTGCATAGGTTCTCTCATGACTAGCTTTCTCATACTTATGCTTTGGGTGTTTTCCTAGGATACAACCTTGACAGACTCCCTTAGAAAACTTGATCTTTGTTAACCCTATGACCATATTTTTTCACTCAAATCAGAAATATACTTATAGTTAAGATGGCCAAATATTTCGTGCCAAATCTTGCTTGCTTCATTAGCATGAATAAAAAAAGCATAGGGGTTTGAGTAGGGTAGAAAATGGGAAAACTTGTATACCTTCGAAGTGTGATCTACAACACCTTTTGCTATGACTTTACCATTCAAAATCTCAGTGATTTCAACATCATCAAGGGAGAAGTTGACCTTATTTGGAGACCCAGTATGAGTCATCTGATACACTGACAAGAGATTAGAGGCAAGACCTGGAACATACAACACATTATTGAACTTACCATGGTCAAGATCAATCCTTCCCTTCCCCAAACTATCAGTGAGAGAGTCATCTACCAAAACTATTGGTGGACCTTTCGACATGTCAAGAGAGGAGAATATCTCTTTTGTCAAAACCATATGTCTAGAATCTCTAGAGTCTATGATGAAGCTAGGTGAGCTTGATGTGCCAGCAACCAAGGCATGTACTCTCTCTCTGTCCTTTGAATTTGATCCTCCTTCCCTCTTCTTTGAGAAATCAGGAAGGGAGATGTTATTCTTATCCAGAAGTTAGGTCAACATATCAATTTTATTTTTCATACAAGAGCTCTTAAGATGATAGCCCTTACTTCAGTATGCACACTTCATTTCTCCTTTGTTCTTCTTCTTCTGGGAGTTCTTCTTGGAACCTTGAGGGTCCTCTTGAGACTTGTTCTTGTCTCTCTTTTGCTCAGGTGGATTTTTAGCTTTTTTCTTGATTTTTGAAACCACCTTTGAATCTCCAACAACCAAAGCTTGGTCTTTGGAAGGTTTGATGCTGCCCATCATCACCAACTTATCTTGCTCTTGTGTGAGGGATTCCATGAACTCTGCAAGATTAGGCATCTTCTAAGATCGAGTTGTCAACTTGGTGGCATGGAAGGTCGAAACACACACTGAATAGTCAGGACCAAGCTTAGAAAGTATGGCCAAAACTAGTTTCTCTTCCTTCTTTTTGATCCCACACTGTTTCAACTGCAAAAAGAGGGCCTTAAACTTGCAAAAGTAGAGTTGCAATGATTCAAAGCTACTGGGGCTCAAGGAGATCAGCTAATTCTTGATTTGATGTCCTCTCATCTCATCTATCTTTCTAAAAATCTATTCTAGCTTCTCCCACACTTCATTAGGTGATGTCGATCCATCAAGATGGAAGACGAGATCTCTTGAAATGCTCAGACACAAAAAAACATAGGCCTTGTTAGCACTGGAATCGAACCAAAGGTTGCGGAAGGTTCACTCCCAGGTAACAGCAAAACCACTTTTCAAGAGAGAACTAGCCTTCTACTCTTCTGAGAGGGATCTCTCACCAAATATTAAAAATGCCAGATATATACAAATGAAACTATAACTTGTTTGTATAATTGATTGAAACAAAACCCCAAACCATTGGGCGATGGAGTCAAGATATATAACAGAAATAACCAAAGCTTATGCAAGTGGTTCCATCACAGGGGCAAGGTAGCCACTCAATCATAGTCAATTTATAATTGTCTGGTGGAAAAGAGGAACAGGAACAGACCATCAACATAGAGCATTGAAAAATGAATTCTGTATTAACTTTAGAAGAAAACTTTGGTGAATATCTAAAACAACAAACGGAGCATAGCAAGTATGAATTCTGAACTGTTATACACTAAGTTTCAAATATGAAAGAAAACAAAATGGGAAATACAAATTGGAATAACATTCACATAAGAAAAGAAGCAACAGACTGTAAGTGTGAATGACACATGAATTCCTATATGAAAACGCTGACCTCGGCTCTGCATTTATACTAAAATTCTCTTGAGAAACATACACAGAAAAAATTACATTCATTTCAACTCTTTCTCCTTCTTCAGGAGGTATATTTATAGCATTGGTATTTTCCTATATCGACCTCCAGGAATCAAAATTTGTTACAACAGAAGGACATCCTCTAACCAACTCTTAGGTGGCACATCGGCTGCGGTTTGCATAAAAATGTCTTAACAATGAAATGTGGAATGCAGGAGGGAATAAGCACGAGAGTTCCTTATATTTCCATCTAGTGGGTGCCAACTGTACAAAGTCCTAAGAGAGCCTACAGTTGGGATGGGCATGCAATGTAGAGAAAACTTCCCATGCACTATCGTTGCCACACCTACTGATGCACTTTGAATTTGGTTGACCCATATTACTGAACGAATTTCCATAAATCAGGACCGGGCAGGGGCACAACGGCCATGTCGTACGCTAGTGATTTGAGCTCCATCGTTTTCGGGTATGAAGTCTCGGGGGCCTTGCCACATGCGGCTTTAAAATCAAACATCAATTCAAAATCCTAGGTCAATTTATCAAAAACGGCCTTTCCTGACAACAATTGTTCCATATCTCTGAATTTGCTGTTGTCTAATCGGCAATGCATCAGACACTCTCGATACTCCTTCGAGGATAATAAAGGGCCTTTTTCTGCCTAGAAGAATGGGATTCATTTGCATACTGGTGGTCTAAATATATTAATGACCTCCAGGACTTTATGTTCAATAACTTTTATTTTGACCTGCACAGTCTCCAACATCCTGTGCTTATCAACTACCTTTCTAGCTCTGGAAACAACAACGAGCCTATTTTGGATATCGTATCGGTTGGAAAAATCATTTGAAAAAGAGCCTAGGAAATTAATGGCAACCTCCGCTATTGCCAAGGGCCTTCTTTGTACTTCCCCTAATCCTATGTGGACCTTTTTATTGGCTTCTGTCAAAGTGTTTTCCTGGTATTTAAAGAAATCTAGATAAGGTTAGAACTTGTTAGCCTCTATAATGATCTGATCCCAGATCAAATGCCTAGCTCCTTGCAAATCAAGCTTACCAACCACCTGTTGGTTCAACTTAAAGTTTTGTTGAACCAGCTTTTGGCACTTCTCTTCTGCTTTTTCTCGTCCTTATTTCTCTTTGACCCTTTATTTTTCTAGCTCCATGATCTATTGTTTCAGTTTAATGAGCTCGGTTTCCTTTAGGCCTATCTGGGACATTGCTTTGGAGAGGGAACCAGTATCTATCTCTCTAGCTTTATGTGTGGACTAAATTGTACTCTTCGTACTTTTGCCTTGAAGCTCCTTTTCCTTTGTCTCTAACTTGGCTTTTAATTCTGCTTCGCTCTTCTTCAAAAGTTGGAAGTCTGCTTCCCACTGCTTCTCCTTTTCTCCGAGCTTCGGTAGCTTGGATTTGCAGTCGGTAAGATCAGCTCTCAATTTCTCTTTTTCTTTTTCAAAGTCAATGAATTCTTTCGCTTGGTCGAGCTAGGTGGCAGGGATTTTTAACTTCTTCCTTAGGGTTTGGATCTCCTTCTCTTTTTCATTGAGCAATTTCTTGGCCAGACTCCCTTTATGTGCTGGTCCTTCCATTTGCATCGCTTCATTCTACAGATTGTTGACTTGGGTCTTGAGTGCTTTGTTCTCCACTCTCATTTTCCTTAAAAGGTTTAAAGTTTTTTCTTTACTTTTCTCCAGCTTGGACACTTGTATGGTAGCCTTTAGTAATCTAGTATTCAATATATCTCCAGTCTCTTTGTTGAGGTGAATTATGTCTAGAGTGGGAACCTTTGAGAGGTTCAGACTGACTTCTGACACCTTGTTCCCTGTTGCCAAGGCTCGGCTGAGGGTGTTAGTGGCATGATCTCTTACAGTTTTCAGTGACACATTAGGGTAATGTAACCACGATGCCTCACTATATAGTTTTGTTGTCTCATGGAAAGTCTTGTAAGCCCTCTCTCGGTAGGACCTTATCTAGTCCTCTCTGGATGCATGCTTGCTTCGAGTTTTCCTGTCAAATATATACTCTTGTACTTGCAATCCAGCTATCTCTGGATTTTCCTATTGCTGTTCTTCCACTGAATTCTTCTTCTTCACACGTCCTTTTCCCTGACCCCCTTTAACTAACATCAGTTGTTGTCCCTGTCCTATTTTATGCTTCTTGGGCATGTTGGTCGTGTCCATTTCTTCAGTGTCCATGGGCTTGGGAGCCATTCTTTTTATCAAACTCTCTGAATATCTGATCAGTGATGAGACTTCCCCGGCTATTGCGACTACTTGAGCCAATTCTCTTTGGGAAGAATTTTCCCTCAGTATCTGTGAGCCGGTATCTTTCTCTATGCTGGTTTCCATTGGGACAGGATTAGAGAAATAATCCCAGTTTGTTGGTTCTCTAAGTCTAGATATTTCAGTATGTTCAAAAGGCCTGCATTTGTGAGCTTTTCTCCTTTTGAAAACTATCTAGTGAGGGTCATAATTTACCACTTAGCCTAGGGAAAACTCCATGCCCCTTATCAAATTGGTAACAAGGGGAAAAGCGACCCTATTTCTAACTATGGATGGTCCTACTTCCCAAGGGAAAATAAAACTTGAAATTTTCTTGAAGTTCAAGAAGTGCTCTTCTTCAACAATGAGCTTTTGTGGGATCAATTCCAGGGAAAAAACCCTGGCAGTTAAGAAAGCAGGCAGAATGTAGGGTGGATGCATGAATCCATACAACCTTATGGTCGTTCCAAATTATGTGAGGAACCAGTACCCTATCTTCTTGTTGTTCAATAGTTGTAGAATTTACCTCATCTCAGGAAACACCCTAGGAAACCTTTCCTGGAATAAGAGTTCGTATAATTCGGCCTTCAATTGATTCATGAATTTACAGTAATCAACGACCATATCAGCAGTGATTTCCAGCTTTGGTACTTGCAGGTCTTCCTCATTATAAGCTATAAACATTCTCAGCAAAAAGGACTGGAATCTGAACATTCTACTGATGTGGAAATTTGCTATCTGAGAACGGATGTTCTTGGCAGCATGATTGACCGAATTGTCTAGGTAATTCATCAAATTTAAGGTAGCATGATTGACCGAATTGTCTAGGTAATTCATTTTTGGCTGGACAAGTACTCAGAATGAACAAAAGACTCAATAATGACTCAGTGACATAGGCGTCGGTATCTAGAGCTAGGAATTGACTGGCCAGGGATATACACCACTGGGTTTCCTCATTGAATTGGTTGAGGTCAATGGGGTAAGATAGGTCTATGGGTTCACTATCGGGTTTAAAACAGGCCTTCATGAAGGATTCCATACTTTCGACTGTAGACTCCCTAAAACAACGTATAATACTATCTTCCTCGTAGTCTTAGGATATATGGAATAATTCATCGGGGATATCTAGGGTCTTGTAGATGACGGAACCTTGGACTGGGAAAAGGATTTTAGACTTCGATTCATTCATGATGACACCTTCAGCGGCAGAGAAATTGTCTGCACACCATTCAACAAATTCATGGCAATAGGGGGTTTGGCCAACAGAAAAGAAATGAAAGAAATATTTCAAAACACCGCAAGTATCTCCACCTCGGTTCTTAAGATATTCCAATATGTCCTTAGCGGTTTCAATGGCCTCTCCTAATAGGATGGTATAAACAATCTTAGCATTCTTGTCCACCATAATTTCTTCTGACCTTTGACCTGTGGTCTCAGGTTCGACATTGTCTCTCACCCCTACCACTTCTATTCTATCCATCTTGCAAAAAGCACTAAGAGGGTATCAAGGGCCTACCTTGTTCTGCAGCACGATCTCCTGGTTGGTCCGGGCTGGTGCTCTAGATTTGGTTGGATGTTCAAAGGCTTTAAGGTTTTAGAAAAGACAAATCTTTGCAACTTCGTGTGGACCTCTTTATAGATTTTTCCACAACATAACCTTCACGCATTTCCCAGGTAGTTTGCACCATAGATTTTACTCTTCGTGATCTAAACCGTAGATATGTGGGGCTCTTTATGCCATGCTTTTCCTTAATTCACATATGTGCAGCTCAACCATCGATCGAGACCGACTTCCTTCACAACTGTCGATCAGTGGAGGCGAGGTTCTGTTTCCCCCCGTGTTACTTCAGATTGCGAAATGAACTGTAACTGCCAATCTCCCTCCGTTTTCATATGCACCGTCGATCAAAACAGGCCATACTACTTTTCGCAATCCATAATTGTTGCTTCGGTCCTTGCTAATTTGGGATGCGAAATCGCGTTCATCCGCATATCTTCTTGGGTCCCATTCTCTACCGTTAGATGCATCCATCTTTTAAGCTACTTTGCAATTTGAAAAAATGGTTTTGGTAGAGCATGTTTGCCACGCGAAATGGTTTGATGCCATTGATCTTCCATCTGATCATCCTCATCCTTTGATCATGATCCACCTTTATCACCTTCACCGCACCCAACATTTTCTTCTTAGCCCTACTTCTCCGATCCACGGACTATTTTGTTGTTATCGGCGTTCATCACCGAAGCTTATTTCAAAGGTTGGGTGCTATCTTGTGTGTGCCTTCAACCCCTTCTACGAATGCTATGCTACCGTCCCAACACTTATCTATGAGGATGAAGTACGCGAGTATCTCTTATGACCAAAATTTAATAGAGTGTTAACAACCGGCTCCACGAGGGATGCTATCCTCCCTGTGAGGTAGAAAAGAACCCCTAGACTAGTTGCCTCATCCATTGAAAACCTCCTATTATTTACTTCCTGAAAGAAAACAAACTTTAAAAGAATGGTTACCTATTCTAATATCAGGGCCTTCTCCACGAGCTTCAAATCTTCTGATTCACCATCCGTATGAATTAAAACATAAGACATATTTACACTATGATACATGGACCTTAGTCCCTTTATTCCAAGTAATGCTTCAGAAACCTCCCATTCACTGTGGCTCCCTCATACTATGACCCATATGGATACTGTAAAATGAAGGCATTGTCCCCTCTATGCGCCGCAATAAGATATGGGCCTACCCATAAGTGGTTGAATTTTTTGTGCTTCCCTTTGTCTTCATGAGGGGAATCCCATTTTAGCACCAAGTCATCGACCTAAAAAACATCTTCTTTTATTCTTCCATTGAAGGTATTCTTCATCTTTTCTTGGTGTATCTGGACTTTATCAGAATCCTTCTCCCTTACTTCATTAAGCTCAATGATCTGGTTGATCCTTCTTTGAACGATATTAGGCTCATCCAATGGATCCCGTAATAACTTCATGACTGGAATTCCCAAAGAGGCAAGGAAAATTACCTCATCTCCATATACTAACTGGAATGGCAACAAGCCGATGGCCCTTTTGGTACTGATTCTGTCAGCCCATAAGGCATATTTCAATTTAGTGTGCCAAGCCTTCTTGGTACCCTCCAACAGTTTCTTAATAATCCTCACAAGGCTTTTGTTGGAAGATTCAGTCAGCCCGTTCCCCTATGGGTAATAGGCCGTAGAATGATTCAGGCTTATATGGTACTTATAGAAAAACTTGATCATCTTCCTGGACTTAAATACAGGTGCGTTGTCTGTCAAAATCCGCTTCGGGCAGCCGAACCTTACCAAAATATTAGTTTCTAAGAAATCCATTATGACTTCTTCTGTAGCCCTCCTGGAGGGTATGGCCTCGATCCACTTGGTGAAGTAATCAGTGGTGGTTAGAATCCACTTATCCTTCCTGGAGGAGTTTGGATTTATCTCTCCAATGAAATCTAACCCCCATTGCTGGAAAGGAGCTTCCACAGATATAGGGTTGAGGGGGAGAGACACCACCTTCCTTTTCCCTTCAAAAATTTGACACTGGTGGCATTTATTCGTTTCCTTATAGACATCTAAGAACAACATGGGCCGATAAAATCCTTCTCTTATAATTTTTTTTGCGATAAATTTTCAGGAATGGTGTCCTCCACAATCTCCTTCATGAAATTCCTTTTCCGTACGTTGAGCTTCATCGTCCAGAAGACAATTCAATAGTATCCCCCCGGGGTCTTTCCAGTAGAGATATTGTTCTATGATGAAAAATTTCACAGCTTTCAGTTTTATGGATCTATCTCGGGTTTTTCTTATCCCAACAGGGGGGTGTAAATTCTGTAATACAAAAGCAATGTCAGCATACCAAGGAGACGTAAAGAAGTTAGGCTTCACCTGCACCTCCGCTTCTTCCTGACCAGACTGACAAGCAAGAAAATTCAGCTGCAGAGAGTCACAATGGGAATCCATCATCATTGTAGCCAATCCTTGCCTTTTGATCAACTTTGTGCACTTGATTTCTATGTCATATTCCAGGAGCACTGCAACCCATTTAGCTCTCTTTCCTTCCGGGTCAGGCTATGTAAGTATGCTTTTCAGTACACTGCAAGGTACATAGGCAATTATGTGGGAATGGAGGAGGTATATTCTGACATCCTTTGAGGCTTTAACCAAGGCTTAGGCTTGTTTCTCCATTATACTATATTTTAGTTCTCCATCTCTCAATATCTTACTGAAGAACGCTATAGGCTATTCTTCACCCCGAACATTCTTTTGTAACAACACTGCGGCTACAATGTGTTCTGAAGCATAAGAGAATACTAAGAAATCCTTCTCAAAATCTGGGCTAATCAAAACAGGAGCTTCGAAAATGGCCTGTTTTATATCTTTGAAAGTTTTCTTGGCTCCTACTATCCACTTAATTTCATGATCTTTCCTTAGCATGTAAGTAATGTCCATCAGGATTTCAATGAAGCTAGGGATGAATCTTCTCAAGAAGTTGAATTGACGAATGAAAGATTGTATTTATTTCTTGCTCCTTGGTTCTTCTACCCTCAAGATGCCTTTCACCTTGTCTGGATCGATCTTGATCCCTTCCTTTGAAATGATGTGCCCCAACAACTTTCCTTCTTCTAGAGCGAAGTTTGACTTTCTAGGGTTCAATGAGATGACGTACTTCCTGCATTTAATGAAAAATAATTCCAAGTGCCTAACGCTATCTTTAGCCCACTTGGAGTATACGGTAATGTCATCCATGTATACCACCACAAACTTTTCTTTGTCTTCTTCAAAATCAATATCCATGGCACGTTGGAAGGTCGCTCCAGCATTCATCAACCCAAACGACATCTTTGTGTACATGAATGCACCCCAAGGTGTGGTGAAAGTAGTTTTTTCTTAGTTTCCAGGCAATACCTTCACCTGATTGTAACCTTAAAATCCATCCATAGTGGATATCCTTTCTGATCCTACCACCATCTGCAGGATTTGGTCCATATTTGGAATTGGGTAGTTAGGTTTGAAAGAAACTTTATTTAAATTACTGAAATCCACGCATAGCCTTATCTCGCCATTATTTTTCCGAACAGGAACCAAATTGGTTACCCATTTTGAAAACCTCAGAGTTACTATTATCTTTGCATCAAACAACCTTTTTACTTCTTTTTCAATAATGGGTACTAACTTCAGATTAATCCTCCTGAGTTTTTGCTTGAATGGTTTTTCTCCAGGTTTTATTGGAATAGTATGCTGTATGATGGAAGTGTCATATTCTTTTAGGTATTCTTAACTCCACGCAAACACATCTGTGTACTTTTTCATCAGGTTCACATACCCTTCTTTTTCTTTAGTGGGAAATTTCTTGGATAGTTTTATAATTTTTGGGTCACCTTCAGTGCCGATATCCACATATTCGACGGCATCCGTGGCAAGCTCAACCTTCGAATCCCTGGCTACATCATTTTGGTCAAAAAAAGATTCTAAAGGGATCAGGACCCTGGGAATATGATTGATTTTAAATTGGACTATATCCCTACCTCCGAAGGAGTCTTTTAGCTTTCCCGTCCTGATGGCTTCTTCCCCTTCCTCTTCAATGTCTAGGAAGTTTTTAGGGTCAGCGCCATCTTCATCAATGTGAGTGTTCACAAAATCACCAGACATATTCAGAAATCTTTTGATCTACATATCATCTTCGAAAGGCTTGCCAATATTTAGTGTTATCTGGTATGGAAGGCATATTTACAATCTCCACTTTGTACTTCTTTTTGCCCTCCATGGGAGCTTCAAATTTTCCGACCATGGTTGCCAGAGAGTTTTCCACCACATTCTCATCTCTGGGAATCACTTGGACTCTATGCTCAGTGAAGAAATTTCCAAACATATCCCACACCTCATTCTGGTAGGCCCTCATTCTTGGATGTCTAGTCTGATAGATGTCATTCACCTAATTTACTACAAGCTTCGAGTCTCCAAAAATTTGGACCCTCCTTGCACCTAAATCCTTTAGTGCATGCATTCCTAGTAACAAGGCTTCATGCTCTGCTACATTGTTAGAGAATTCAAATACCAACTTATAAGAGTAGGCTTTGGTATCTTTAGTGGGGGAGATTATATACACACCTGCGCCAGCACCTTCTTTAGCCACTGAGATATCAAAATACATATTCCACGGTCCTTCGTCCTTTTGCATCCTTTCCAAAGCTTCTCGCTCACTAGATTCTTTTTTATCTTTTTGTGGCACAATGATTTCTGAGTTGCAAGAGGATATATCATTGAAGAAAATAGATGACCCCAAGTCTGTGTCGACGGCATAAACATGATGGATGTTGGGTTGAGCCTAACTGCTCACGACGTAAGGGAACCTCTTCTCACTGTATAACCTTTCATTTTTGTTCTGAGCAGGAATTGTCGCATAGGTCATGTCCATTTGCAAGATGCCTTTCAACTTCGAAGTCGAAGACCTTGACAGCAAAATACCAAACTTGGGAGGAATGTCGGCCATGACGACGTCCATGACCACAATTTTAGATGGCAACTTATTTAAAGATACCACCATGTCTTTGATTAATTCCAAAAATTTTACCCTTTTAGAATCAAAGGAATACAGATCTTTATAAGGCCTTGTAATCTCCAATCTCAGGCTTTCTACCACTCCCTTTGGCATCAGATTGTGTGAGGCTCCTGAATCCAGCATGGAATTGTGTAACACCATATCATGTATATTTAGGCTCATGTAAAATGGGGTTACCTCCTCATTGTCATTGTCCATGCTGTCAATCTTAGATCCCAAAATAATAGTAGGGTTATCTTCAATCATCTTTAAGATATCCGAGTGAGATTCTCCTTGATTTGCAATCATCTTCGTTATGGTGTCCCTGTAGTCCTGGTTCCTCAATAATTCATTGAAAGGAATCGAGACCTTTAGCTTATCCATATCATTTTAGAGATTAAACATGGGAGGGGTTTTTCCAAGTTTGACAGGTGCCACTAGCTCCAACACTCTCACATCACTGTTCCCTTTTTCCACTTCTGGAGGTGTCATCGACCCCTCTTGTTTTTCCTCTCCTTTACCCAAGCCGGTCTGACTACTAGAAAGTTGGTGTGGGTTTAATCTTCCTTTAGGTATAGGAAATTTGCCAGCAGAGTCACCACCTTTATTATGTATAGCAACATATATGTTTCTTACCTTGATATTCCTAACATCATCTATAGCATGCATATACCCTTTATGGTATTTCCCCAATTCCCCTATCAGGGTCTTATCATCCACCTAAGCGAACATATCATGTTCCTCTTCAGTCAAGTAGATATCAGAGTCTAAATCAATGAAATGATGGATATGATCTTCGGTGGACTCAGCTTCATCTTTGGCAGCCACGTAGTTTTCAAGGAAAGGAGGCTTGATCAGTTGTTCTTCTTGTTTTCGTGGATTCCTCACATCCCTTGGTCTGTTGGTTTGGAGCAAGGGAGGGACTTGCCTCCTAAAATTAGGATTCCTTATCTGAGGTTTATTTTGTTCACGGTTCACCTGCTTGGCCTCCATCGTTATCCTGTCCATCAATTTTTCCATATTTTTTAGCATCATCTCAAATTTCATATCACTGGATGAAGAGGCGGAGGTAGAGGGTTGTGCCTCTTCTCTACCTTTTCTTTTATTTATCTCCACCCTTGGTTTAATTTTTCCACATGCCATCATATTATATTCTACTTCTAGGGTGTCAGTGAACATGCCAAGGAGGGTGTTTGACTTCCTTTCTCTTAATAACAAAGCAAAATCATTGTCAAAGGCATCAGCATAATGAAGTTTAGCCACCCCGGGTGAAGGTTTGATATTGGCAGGTATCGAGTTGTAGACCCACATGAATCTACTGGAAAAATCATGGACTGATTCAAAACCTCCTTTCTTGAGATTGTTGTATTGCGACAAAAGCTGTAATGGGATTTGTTTATCATCCCACCTTTCTACAAATATGGTTCGAAAACCAACGAAGTTGCGGATAGACCTAGGTCACAAATCTTTGTACCATTTCTTGGCTTCTCCAGACAAACTCTCGGTGAACAACTGCATTTTGACATCTTCATCATCCACCTCTTCCAGGTCAATGAAGTCATCGAACTTATCTACATGGTACCTTGCTGAGACATTTCCCTCTCCGTCATAGAGTGCAATTCTTTGGGAATAATTCATGGGGAGGTCATGTAGAACCAGAGGTAGGGCTAACGGGGCAAATCTAGCAGCAACCATTGGGGTAGGTTGACTAGGAACAGGCAAGGGGTTAAGCAACTGGGTGTTTTGAAAGATAGGGGCTATTTCTTCAGCTTTCTGTGGGGTTTCTAGGTTCAGCCACAAAGAATCAAGCAGATAGGATTGCAGTGTACTAGGGCTAACCCTAACTTTCTTCAGGTCGGATTCAAATTTAGATTTGGTTAGTAGTATTTCAGCCCTAACCCCCAATTCGGGTACTGTTATGCCATACAAATATTGAGATGACAAAGTATCAAACAATGGAAAATCCACTTTCTCTTTGTTTCTATTTCTAAGTATTATTTCTAGATTATCCACACTTAGTAAAGTTTCGGTATCAGAGTTACCTCTCGTGCATATCTTTCTAGAAGCTAGGATAACTAGTACGATACTGGTTGAAACAGGTGTGGAGTCGTCAGGTATCTTTCTTTTTTATCATTGGTCTCCTCAATGGAGTCACCTTCCATAATCTTTTAGTGGAGTCAACAAGTAAAATGATACAACCTTCTTTATATGTAAGAATCTCCTTTTTCCCACAGAAACTCTTTATCCTTATAATCTTTGTCATTCTTCCTAGGGATGATCTTCAATCTCATCTCCGGCAACGACGCCAGTTTGTTATCACTGGAATCGAACCAAAGGTTGCGGAAGGCTCGCTCCCAGGTAACAACAAAACCACTTTTGAAGAGAGAACTGGCCTTCTACTCTTTCGAGAGGGATCTCTCACCAAATGTTAACAATGCCAGATATATACAAATGAAACTATAAATTGTTTGTAGAATTGGTTGAAACAAAACCCAGAACCATTGGGTGATGGAGTCAAGATATATAACAGAAATATACAAATATTATGCAAGCGGTTCCATCACAGGGGCAAGGTAGCCACTCGATCATAGTTGATTTATAATTGTCTAGTGGAAACGAGAAACATGAACAGGCCATCAACACAAAGCATTGAAAAATGAATTCTGTATTAACTTTAGAAGAAAACTTTGGTGAATATCTAAAACAATAGATGGAGAATAGAAAGTATGAATTCCGAACTGTTATACACTAAGTTTTAGATATGAAAGAAAAAAAATGGGAAGGACAAACTAGAATAACATTCACATAAGAAAAGAAGCAATAGACTGTAAGTGCGAATGACACATGAATCCCTGTATGAAAACGCTGACCTCGGCTCTGCAATTATATTAAAATTCTCTCCAGATACATACACAACAAAAATTACATTCATTTTAACCCTTTCTCCTTCTTCAGGAGGTATATTTATAGCATTGGGATTTTCCCATACTGACCTCCACGAATCAAAATTTGTTACAACAAAAGGACATCCTCTAACTAACTCTTAGGTGGCACATCGGCTGCAGTTTGCATAAAAATGGATTAACAATGAAATGTGGAATGCAGGAGGGAATACACATGAGAATTCCTTATATTTCCATCTGGCGGGTGCCAACCATACAAAGTCCTGAGGGAGGCTACAGTTTGGATGGGCATGCAATGCAAAGAAAACTTCCCGTGCATTATTGTTGCCACACCTCATGATGCACTTTGAATTTGGTCAACCCGTATTGCTAAATGACTTTCCCTAAATTAGGACTGGGCAGGGGCACGACGGCCATGTCATACACTAGTGCTTTGAGCTCCATCGTTTCTGGGTATGAAGTCTCAGGGGCCTTGGCACATGCGCCTTTAAAATCAAACAACAATTCAAAATCCCAGGTTAATTTATCAAAAATGACCTTCCTTGACAACGATTGTTCCATATCTCTGAATTTGTTGTTGTCTAATCAGCAATGCATCAACCACTCCTGATACTCCTTCGAGGAAAATAAAAAGCCTTTTTCTTCCTAGAAGAAAGGGAGTCCTCTACATACCAATGGTCTAAATATCTTGATGAGCTCCAGTGACTTTGTTTTCAATAAATTTTATTTTGGCCTACACTGTCTCCAACATCCTATCCTTAGCAACTACCTTTCTAACTCTGGAAACAACAGGGACCCTCTTTTGGTTATCGTATCGGTTGGTAGAATCATCTAAAAAAGAGCCTAGGAAATTAATGGCATTCTTCGCTGTCGCCAAGGGCCTTCTTTGTACTTCCCCTAATCCTATGTGGACCTTTTTCTTGGCTTCTGTTAAAGTGTTTTCCTGGTCTTCAACGAAATCTAGATAAGGACGGAACTTGTCAGCCTCTATAATGATCTGATCCTAGATCAAATGCCTAGCTCCTTGGAAGGCAAGCTTACCGACCACCTGTTGGCTCAACTTGGAATTTTGTTGAACTAGCTCTTGGCACTTCTCTTCTTTTAGACAAGGTTCGTAGAATGGAGGACAGGATGAATGAAATAGTAGCAAGTCGGGATTTAATGAAAGCTGATAATGTGGAGTTAAGGGAAAAAGTTGATGAAAGTGGTCAGTAGCTTTTACGATTGAAGAATCATAAGAACAAGCTCATAAGGAGGGTCCTCAAATTGCAAGATGAAAACGAAAAGAGTGAAGAAAAGGTCCGTGAGCTCAACGCTCAGATCGCGCTCATGCAATTCAGGGCTCCTTTACCGAGTCATTCTAATGGGGTCAATATTCAAGTTTTTAACGCACCAGTTAATTTGTGACTATACGGGATTTCTTTGTTGTTGGTTTTAATTTTCAATTTTGATGATCAGGTATTTATTTAGTTTATTTCTTGTTTGTTTTTTACTATTTATCATTTCGATTTGTGTTTATGTTTTAATTTTATTATTACTTGATTGGTTGCAGGTGTTAAATTTGTTGTTTGCGCCCGGATTTTGTCAACTGTTTATTTTTGCACGTTCTCGCATCAATCAGAACAGACCGCATAACAAGTTTTCCAGGTGTTGTTTGTTGCCGGAATCTTCGATTTCCATGGATAGTCTTGATGATTTGCTTATATGGAAAAATGACACGTTAAACTTGTCATTTTTTATTAGAAATCAGTTGGATAATTCGATCTCGTTTATCTCAAACTTTTAAAGATGGTAGTTTTTGTAGACATGTATTTAAGGGTTAAAAGTTTATGGGAGAGGGGATCGATAGTTAATGGAAGGGAAAAGGACAAGACTGGGTTTGATTTTGTTGTGACTCTGGATAGCTATCCATCTGCAGCCCCAATCTTTTGAACTGGTGATACTGTTATATATGTTTACTGTTCGAATACTTTGCATATGTTCTTGGTATCTGTTAGTCCTGTTATTTCCTTTTCATACTTTATTATGTTTGTTAAAATTCTCTGTAGAAGTTTACAAACATACATTTCTCATGTAATTATCGATTATCATGCTTTCAATTTTGCTAATATATCATGTTATGTAATTGGCAATCGACATTGTTGCTTATATGATTTTTAATTGATTACTGTATGGGCCTGGTTAATGTTTATCTTATTTAAATATTACCTATGTGTATCCATATGGTAATTCTGTTAGCATTAATTGATCTCATGGTTTATTTCTCTTACTGCTCCTGATCAGGATATTAGGATTATATATTGTTTATTTTTTTGCTGATTATATTTTTTGAAAAATCCTTTTGAATCAGTTTTTTCTTATGAATTACATTCAGTTTATCCCTTTTGTAAATGATTGTACAAGATGTATATAGCAGGTTTGTGTAAAATATTAACTATGTTTATATTTTATCTTTTCAGCTTTTGTATCTTGTATTTATAATTCATTGATTTAAGTTGATTAAGTCTGATAATCTAACATCCTGTAGCGTATAACCTGAATTAACTTTTGTAATTAATAAAGATAGGTTTCACTGATAATCAGTAGCATTAGTTTTAACCATTAGACTGTTAGTGTTCCAGGCCAACAGAGCCTTTAAACCTGTCGGGAACAGCTACCCCAAACAGCTTGGAGCCTTCCCTAAGGATCCCGGTCTGGGTCGTATCCCTCATTGCGGGCTTTGTCAAATACGCCCGTCAACAAAGCTATAAACATTCTTAGCAAAAAGGATTGGAATCTGAACATTCTAGTGATGTGGAAATTTGCTAACTGAGAATGGATGTTCCCGACCAGGAACTCATCAAATTTAAGGCAGTACAATTGACCGGATTGTCCAGGCAATTCAGTTTCGGCTGAAAAAGTACTCAGGATGAACACAAGACTCAATAATGACTCAGTGACATAGGCTTCAATATCTAGACCTAGGAATTGACTGGACAGGGAAATACACCACTGGGTTTCTTCATTGAATTGGTTGAGGTGAATGGGGTAAGACAGGTGGATGGGTTCACTATCGGGTTTAAAACAAACATTTAGGAAGTCTTCCATACTTTCGACTGTAGACTCCCTAAAACAATGTATAATAATCTCTTACTAGTAGTCTTGGGATATATGGACGAATTCTTTGGGGATATCCAGGGTCTTGCGGATCACAGAATCTTGGACTAGGCAAAGGATTTTAGACTTTGATTTATTCATGATGACACCTTCAATGGCAGAGAAATTTTCCGCACACCATTCGACAAATTCAGGGCAATGGGGGGTTTGGCCAATGGAAAAGAAATGAAAGAAAGATTTAAAAACATCGTAGGTATCTGCACCTCGGTTCTTAAGACCTTCCAATTTGTCCTTGGCGGTTTCAACGGCCTCTCTTACCAGGATCGTATAAAAAATCTTAGTATTCTTGTCCACCAAACTTTCTTCTACCCTTTGACCTATGGTATCAGGTTCGACATCGTCTCTCACCCCTACCACTTCTATTCTATCGATCTTGCAAAAATCAGTGAGAGGGTATCAAGGGCCTACCTTGTTTTGCATCATGATCTCCTGGTTGGTCTGGGCTAGCACTCTGGATGTGGTTGGATATTCGAAGGCTTCAAGGTTTCAGAAAAGACAAATCTTTGCAACTTCGTGTGGACCTGTTTATAGCTTTTCACACAACATAACCTTCATGCATTTCCCAGGAGGTTTGCACCGTAGATTTTACTCTTTGCGATCTAAACCGTATATATGTGGGGCTCTTTATGCCATGTTTTTCCTTACTTCACATGCATGGAGCTCAACCGTTGATCGAGATCGACTTCCTTCACAACTGTCGATCCGAGCGGACCCTACCATTCTTCATGAAGCAAGGTTCTATTTCCCCCCATGTTACTCCTGATTGCGAAATGAACTATAACCACCGATATCCCTCCATTCTCATATGCACTATTGATCAAAATGGCCTATACCACTTTTCGCAATCTGGAATTGCTACTTTCGTCCTTGCTAATTTGGGATGCAAAATTGCTTTCAGTCGCAGATCCTCTTGGGTCCCATTCTCAACCATCAGATGCATCCATCTTTTAAGCTACTTCGTAATCTGAAAAAATGGTTTTGGTGAGGCATGTTTGGTGCGTAAAATGGTTTGACATCTTTGATCTACTATCTAATCATCCTCAGCCTTTGATCATGATCTACATTTAGTGTTTTTAGTGCGCTCAATATTTTCTTCTTAGCCTTGATTCTCTGATCCACAGACTGTTTAGTTGCTTTTGGTATTCATCACCGAAGCTTATTTCAAAGTCTAGGTACTATCTTGTTTGTGCCTTCATCCCCTTCTATGAATACTATGCTACTTTCCCAACACTTATCGACAAGGCTGAAGTACGCGAGTATCTCTTATGACCAAAATTTAACAAAGTCTTAACAGGCCTCATCCCTCCTGTTGTGCCATTTAATTTTCTCTGCAGCTGCATTGGGCTCTCCCTCTATTTCCATAGTCACTCTATAGAGACCTTTCAATCTAAACAATATCTCCATCTCATCTTTCCACTCAAATAAATTGAATGGAGTCAAGATGATCCTCTGAGATTGGTCCATAGCTCAGAAACTGTGCCCTCCAGTTAGTAGAATGAGATCCTTGTTAAGATGTCAGACCTGCAATTGCAATAAGGAAGGAGAGAAATAAATCTACAAAGGCTCTGATACCATGTGGAAATTGAAACCAATATATAGAATAATTACACTCACAAAATTGGTAATCAATCATGAAAAATTCACACCAAAGGAGACTAAAATTGGAGCATAACACTGATCTGTATTCAATAAGTGTACAATATCCAACCTTGTGAAGTAATAGGCTGCTGCAATATATCATTACATGATAGAATATAATGCATAAAGATGAAATTCAAAATAGTCAAAAAGTAGGCTTACTAAATCTAGTCAAATCCCCCATAGGTGCATAAAGTAGTTTCCAAATCTATGAAAATGCTCACGAATTTTCTAAGTTAAGTGGGAAATATAAAGAGGGATGTAAAGACAACTCATGAATTCTTTTATTTGGAGAAAAGGAAGGAGGAGGATGTGGGATAGAAAACAAGTCAACTACACCTACTCTATCTTTTCCTTTTTCCTTAAATCAGAGTAAAACAAGGTAGCTTTTCAAAAAAAGAAGATATGGGCTTTGGAGGATCTGGAATAAAGAAGACATGCTAAACTTGGTTTCTATAATGTTTCCCAAGTTCTCCATGACTCAGTTTTAACATGTGTTGACTTCTAGGACTTGCAGAAGGGAACTAGCATATAATGGAATCTAGGAAACTAGGTAATATAACAAAAATAATTAAAATTAATGACTAAGGTAGGTAACTATGGGTTGATTATTCTAACACTTTATCGATAGATCTGAATTTCATACAACTATATTATGAATCAATTTCCAGATTCAAAAAGCAGTTAGTCCTTAAAGAATACAGAAGATTCAATGATAGAAAAATGTCAAATATACATTGTCTTTCATGATTGCAATTTGTGTGCATATTGAACGCATGCATAATACATGATACTATCAGTATCTAACCTCGTAGTGTTAAATAGTTAACTAATTGTTTTCCTTCTACATATGTTTTAAAGTTTGAAAACAAATTAAACTAGTGAGAAGTTAATGAGAATAATGCTTATTATAATTTATATGCACAAAAAGCATATATAAATATCTGATGTGAATGTTATTTGAAAGTTTGATCTATATGGACACCAACAAGTAAAAAGTATCCAATATTCTGAGCATGTTTTAGTATCTACAAAAAAAGGCATTCAACAATGTCATTGCGATCGATGACTTTATCAACTGAACATACACATAAATTGTTTGCATTTAAATCTACATTTGATAATTTGTTTCTGAAAACACATAATTTAATTTCCTTTATATATTCTATGTATCACATGATTAACTTCATGGGCCAAAACCAAAAATTTATTAGACACCTATAATGCATAAATTTCTCTTAATGCATCGACCTTGACTTCATAATCAAAATGCCACTGTAACAATCTAACAAATTCCATTAGGGATCGGCAAGTCAAATTTCTGCCATCTATCTCCACTACATTGTAGAAACATGCATGTATTGTCAATTTTAATTGATAACACCTAAAACACATATTCACTATGCACCAAATTTCCTTTCAATTTGCATAAAAGACAAGACAACTACCTCTTACATGGATATTGAGATTCCAAAAATGTAAAGTGAATACCATAAATTTAATAAATTTAAATTTAAAAAACACTATTTTATGTTAAGCATGTTAAAATAAATATGTTGAAGCAATGCTGTAATATTTATGCATGGAACTTGTATGAAGAACGAAAACTCATATGAAATAAAGTTTTATTTATGGTAAAAATTAAATAAGTATGACTCATCGTGATACCTAAAAATCCATATTTGAAAATATTTCAATTCAAAATATTTTGTTTTCTTGCTTGCATCAAAGAATTTATTAGAAAACATTTAATTTAAATGGTAATATCAGTGCAGATAAAACTGTGTGGAAATACCATTAAAATACATAAAAGAAATTGGAAATCATAGCCTGTATGCAATATAATTGTTATTATGGCATAGTTTTGAGAAAACCTTAATTGAGAGTTTAATTCAATGGTTGGATCCATAAAAGGTACATTCCAATGTTTAATCTTCTAGCTGTTGTTTTTCTTATATTTTGACAGCCTCAATGACGCCAAAAGAAGAAATGAGAAAACAAAATCCAATGTGATATCATCCAGCAATATTTTAATCTAAGAAAAGAAAGAACACATGGAGACTTGCATCTTTCCATGTGTTTGTAAATATTTACAGGTTAAATGGTTTCCAAAAGTGCATGATATATTAATGTATATGTTCTTATTGAATAAACAATTTTAGCAGTGATATGTATTTCCTAAAATCACCAAAGCTTTCTAATTTTGCTAAAGTGAAGTATCTTCCAACTACTACTAATATTGGGATAATTGGCGTGTCTATTAATATTTAGTATTTCTTATCTCTTATTAATTTCATTTCATTTTTTTCTATAATAAATACTTCGATGCTTATGGACCTCGTTTATTTCATTTATTTTTTCTAAAATAAAGACTTTGGTACTTAATAAATATAGATCTATGTTGGTTTTATATAGATCACCTAATTGTTTTTTGTCTCAAATAAAGATAATGGTTGAAGACAATAACAATAATTAAGACACTACACAAGTTTCTTTTGTGTAAAATAAAAACAATATTTAAGAAAATACACTAATCTGTTTTGATTCAAATAAAAACTCTTTGTTTACTAACACAATCTCCAGTGCTTTGGTATGGCTATCTACCATGATAAATATGACATTCAATAAGCAGGGAACAAGATATTAGTCAGTGGAAGAGGGGAATATTTTATAGTACCTTTAGCATTCATTGTATTTTTAGCAGAAGACAGGGAGACTTTACAGTGTGTTTTAGGGGAAGAGAGAAATATCATATCAACGGTCAAGATCCACTCTGAAGAAGATCAATGGTGCATGAGAAGCAAAGTCCAAAAGTAAAAAAGAAGAGAACAAAAAAACAAGGAAAAACTAAAGAGAAATTTAAGATTTCCGATATTCGAAGACGGAAAGTGGAAGTCTAGAAGTCGGAAGTCGGAAAGAGGAAAGATAGTTGAAATTTATAAGGAAAGTTGGATTTTTTATTCCCAAAATTAGAAAGAGGAAGTCAGGAAGTCAAAATTTCGACAACGGAAAGATAGCTGAAAGTTCTAAGGAGTGTTGGATTTCTTGTTCCTGAAAACAGAAAGCTGAAGTTGGGAATTCAAGAGTGGGAAAGTTGAAACAAGAACAAAATTAATATAAAGGAATGTTTATGAAGAGACCTTGAAAAATAAAAACCAGGATAAACTTAGAGGTAAACAAAAGGAAGCGAAATAGAAAAAACGAATAAGGAACAAGCTCATGGGTTAGCACCGCTGATCGTGACAACCTGATCCTGCGTCCTGTGTTTCCTCAATGATTTGAGAAGGCCCAAAGAGTTCCTCGTCTAAATATGGTAGAATGGGATTCAACGCCAAGATAGGCACTTTTCCCATAGAAGCATTTGGTTTCTCCACATAAGCATCCACTTTCCCCACAGAGGCATTAGATTCACAGGACCATTTGGAAAGCTGGCTAATCGTAGTAAAAAACGCAACAACAACTGTAGATGCACTAGCCATGGTAGGGTCATCATTCTTTTATATGAAATGGATTTATTGTTCATTTATTTTAAAACATTGTTTAATAAGAATTTTCTGAAAGCCGAAATTAGGAAATAATATATAAGCTCCATAAAAATTTGTGGCAAATAGAAAATAATACTATATAGTGATTTTCCATTAGAAGTTTGACATTGAAATGTACATTGAAAATATGTATTTATTTAATTTACATATTATTTTATTACAACTCTTGAATGGTTATTGATTCCTAATACTAATTTGTCAATTAGTATCTCTTCATACGATAGTTTTGTAAGTTTATTTAATTTGAAAATGAGTTTTCTCAGTTTGAGCGAAATTTGTTTCTATTTTTACTATTATATTTTTTAGACATTTAGAAATATTAATGATGTCTATTTTTTATTTTTATTAATATTTTTTTATATGTTTTAAAGGAGATTATATCTTATTAATTCTAAGCACTTTTACAATATTCAAAACTATATAAACTATAAAGAGTTGTGTCCCACCCTGAATTAAATAAATTTAAACACAGTTCTTTTAAAAAGTCATAAACTTATAAGTTATTGAAATTCTAAATTTTTTTATACTATTTAGGCTAAACATTTTTAAATGGCAAATTACAACTGCACTTTAAAAAAGTATGCCAATTCACGTTAATTGGCATATTGGTATATTTCCTAATTAAGAAGTATGTAATGTATTAGAGAAATATGTTAAGAGAAGAAACCAGAAGTTGAAAAGCTCGAAATGTTAAATTAGAACATGTAAATTCCAATTTCCAATTTACCCTTTGTGATTTATTCGAAGATAAAAGCAGACGTTGGAAAGCAAGAAATTAAGACTCCAGAATCTGACATTTCGGAATCTAGAAATACCTTTTTGAAGCACAATTACAGGAATACAACTTTTTTCCCTAATGAAACGGTATGTTCTGATTTCCATTTCCGCGAATTCCTATTATTGATTAACATTTCCATTATATTATAATATAACATTTGATTATTTCATTTAAAAATTTCACTGCTAAACTGTCATTATATATAAATCTATGAAGAACAACATTTATATATCTGACGACGCTGCTAGAAAAAAAAGGTTTAAGATAAATGAAAATGGAATTTTTCTCATTGATGTTAGACAAAAGTTATTTATACACAATGACAATATTGTACAAGCTAAAAAATAATAAAATGCATCAATAATCAATATTTTCATAATATAAATAAGGTAGTAAACAAGAGCTGAAATGAGAAAATGTGAAATTGCTCATTGCTTCATATTCCAAATCATAATGGTCCAGAGTGATGTGTTGGGTATTCTTCTGTGCTACAATCTTCACCCATTTCCATACATTTTGGAAGATAAATTTGCAATCGTCGTAAAGGTGCAACCATTTCCATACGTTTTTGTAGCTAAATTTGCAATCGTCATAAAGGTGAAAAGATTCCAAGTCTGAAGAATGATTTAGAAAAATGTTGGAGATTATATTCTTGAGTCTGGCATCAGTCTAAAATAATTGAAGTTGATCCTCTCGTCGTCATCATCATTCGAAAGGAGGAAGGGGGAAAAGATGGTGAGTGGGGGAATTTGGGTGTAGAGAAATCTCCATCCGTGAGAAAGAACAAAGAATTTGATAGCCTATGTAATAGGGAGCTTAGAAAGGATATAGCATAAGGTATGCTGAGATTCTATAGTGAGAATTCATGGCATCTAATGGAGAATCTGCGGTGAGAAGATTTATTGTCGATGTTTCGAACCAAGTGTGGTTCATCTTCAGGACATAGTGGTTCGAAACGTAGATAATAAATCTTCTCACCGTAGATTCTCCATTATATGCCAAGGATATAGCATACTACCATATCTTAAGTCCTGGAGAATAAACCTGCTGTACTTTCATTACTCATGATGATGGAAGACAATTGAGAAGAACAGTAGGGCTCTAGAAACTTTAGCCCCTTTGTCGGAAGTAGGACTCCCAACTTATCTTCCCATATCCTCCCGTTCCGGCCTTTGATATCACCATGTCGGGAATTTTTTCTTCAACAACCCTGAGAGGGGAAACAATGACGCTTAGGACTGCAGGTTTTATTCATATAAAAAACCATAAATGAGGTCCAAATGATATTTTCCTCAGTATTAGGCTCTATTTATTGACCAAATCGTACAAATGTTATCATGAGTTTGAGATTTTCATGATGTAGTATATATCTATAACTTGGGATTAATGTGATATATATATATATATATATAATTCCTTTATCTCTTGGAGTACGTGAAAGGTCACTTAAACATACTGAAATATCTTGGATTTGAAGATTTGTTGTTTGCAACGCATGATAATGGCAATCACTTAATGATTAAGTAACAGAAGATTAGTATAGGGTTTATATGCAGTATGGTACATAAGTAGGGGTACTCAAAACAAGAAAATATCGATACCATCATAAGAAGGGGTCAATGAGGTGACAAATGTAAAGTTCATACACTATGACATAACTTGAGGGTGATAACAAGTGAGTGTGACAATTAGTTCTTTGATTAATATGACGACGTTATGGCAGAAAGGGATGGCCTTATAATGATGTTATGATAATAAGTGAGGGTGATAGTCACTTATGCATTTAATATGATGACGTTATAGTAGAAAGGGGTGGCATTATGATGATGTTAAAATATTTTAGTATGTTTAATTGACCTTTGGTGTTGTCCAAGAGATGAGGGAATTGTATACAGATCACATTAATCTGAAGATATAGATATATACTACATCATGAAAATCCTGAACTCGTAATAAAATTTTGTAAGATTTAGTCAATAAATAGAGGTTCCTACTGAGGAAAATATAATTCCCACCTCATTTTTGGTTTTTTATGTCCACAAAAAATGGACTCATCAGTGTCATTATTTCCCCTCTCATGGCTGGCGAAGAAAAAATTTCCAAGATGGTGATATGAAATGTCAGAATTGGAGGAGAATTAAGGATATATGAAATATTTTGGATTTGAAAGATTTGTTGTTTAGAGTGTGTGATAATGGCGATCACTTAATTATTAAGCAACATAATTTATATATTTAATGATTAAACAACAAGGAAATATTTATACCATCATAAGAGCGCATCGATTAGGTGACAAATGTCAAGTTCACACACTATGAGATAACTTAAGGCTAATAACAAGTGAGGGTAACAGTCAGTTTTGTGATTAATAAGATGATGTTATAGAAGAAACAGGCGGTGTTATGATGACGTGGAAATATTTCAGTGCATTTAAGTGACCTTTCACGTCATCAAAGAGATAAGGAAATTATATACAGATCACATTAACCATGAAAATTCATTATAGATATATACTACATCATGAAAATCCTGAACTCATAGTAAAATTTTGTAAGATTTAGTCAACAAATAGAGCCTCCTACTTAGAAAATATCATTTGGACCTCATTTATGGTTTTTTATATGCACAAAAACTGGACTCATGAGCGTTACTATTTTCCCTCTCATGGCTTCCAAAGAAAAAATTGTCAACAAGGTGATACCAAAGTCCATAATGGCAGGATATGTGAAGATAAGTTGAGAGTCCTACTACTGATGCAGGGTCTATAGTTTTTGGAGTGACATGGAATGGGTGAATGAGAATGTTGCCAATTCCAATCTATAATAACAAGTAAGTGGACTGTAGCCAATTGAACATATGAGAAAAGATGCAAAATCTATTTGCACCTAAAAAAATAATTTAATGTTGCTACATTATTGGAGCTTATGCAACGTTTTGACTCATAACTGGTTCTTTACAGTTTGGAATATGAAGGAACGATCAATTTCACATTTTGTTATTTCATCTATTGTTTGATACCTTGTTTGTATTATGAAAATATTGATTATTGAAGCATTTTGTTATTTTTTAGCTTATTGAACATTGTCATTGTGTATAAAGCACGTTTTTCTAACGTCAGTTTCCAAAATTATAATTTGTAATTCTTGAAGAGAAATTACGACTTTACAGTTCTATGAAGGGATAGAACCCTTTGGAAGGGGCGAGAAAGGTTCAAATTTGAACGTTCTATAGGAGGAAAGAGTTCATTTGCTTTTGATCGATGCATTCAAATAATTGTATATTCATCTGACACTTTATTTCCTATTGAAGTTATCACATATGTGCCATGTCCACTCAAATTGACCATTAAAAGTGTTGACCATGCTAAGTTCCTAGGGGCTCAAAGTGATATTAATTATTCTTCTTAGGAAAAATTTTGCTAATAATTCTTTTAAGGCATGTATTTAATTTTATTTCAGAAATTTTATTTATTATGCAAAATAATGATGTGGAATTAAGGCTTCCATGTCAGGAGGGCACATTGGGGAAATCTAGTCAACTTGACTTGGTAAAAATAAGAAAGTCCATGACAAAAGCAAATAAGAGAATAAAGGGAAGTTACCTAAAAGCAAAATAAAAGTACACAGAGGTAAAAGTGGGAAAGTATTTCAAAGGGGAGGGTGCAGTTTCCTCTTATGGAGTTCAGAAAAGCTGTAAGAGAAAAGAAGGAAAGTTTTGTAAAGGAAAAAAATAGTTTCCTTATGAGCCAGGAAAAGAAGAAAGTTGTCATAACTCAAAAGAAGCATCTTTTGACTAAGGGAGGGTGTAGTTTCTAATTGTGAAGGATAATTTGTACTTGGAAACAATTCCACATGGTCCAAATTGCCAAATTTTCCAAAGGGGGCGCTTATGTGGCTAGGGTTAGGGCACCGATGGGGTTGACTTTCTCTCACAGGTCACCATTGACCTCCACTTTCCAAACAAGTCATCTAGAAAGGATATTAAAGGTGAATTTGACCACATTTATTCATTTTGGTTGTTGTGTATGTTGATTTATGCTTATGTGAGCATTACTTCTGAGTGTTGTGCCTTGGACTACTAGGAGATGAGCCCTAGCCTTCCATTCCCCTCTCCTTCCATCCCATTCTCTTCCATTTCATTTATGGAGTGCTAGATTTCAGAAATTGGAGGATAATCAGATATATTTTTAGCCTCCATCAAGTTTTGGTCGATCTCCATTGAATCCCATGCTTCACCTATGCTCACAGTCCCTTGTTGGCCATGATCTGGGCCTCCTACCCCTTAATTTTGGAAGCATCTTTGTAATGGTCAGTGAATAATGTAATTTTTGTTTTGTAGTGTCATAATTATTTGAAAATTACATTTATGAGGTCAATATATCTCTTCCCCTAAAGAATATTGTCTCAGTTTCATCAAAAGGGCCTATTTTATCAATGTATGGGGGGGATTGAGAAAATTTGAGTGATGTAATAAATATTATATGCTGGGGAAGTGATTGAAGGGAGCATTCATGTTCATACAATGTATATTTATCTCTGTTACAAATATCATGTTTTACAGAAATGTATTTGAGTTGATTTAACTGCTTTTTTAAGACCCTAGCTAGATTACTAGCTTTTAATAACTAGTTTAACTAAATATGATGTAAAACAAGTTTGGTAAACTCAAACGGATATTTGTCAGTTATTTTGGGTCATTTATAGGCCTAAATTCCCATATCCATATCCATAACCATTTTTTTTGGGCGTCATACCACGTTTTGGGATCCTCCTCTGCGTAGGGTTTCCCTTGACCAAAACTGCAAAAAATCCCCAAATTCACCCAAAAATTCTTAGAACTTTGCAGAACATCAGTAAAATGTCTAAATACTGTATTTATGTTATATTAATTATAGAAAAAACCTCTGGAATTTTCCAGAATCCCCTGGTTGAAACAGACCGAACTACTCTCCTTAGTTTCACGGTTTGGCTGCCTAGAAGCGTGGTAGTAGGTTTCTGCAGTGTGGAATTTGAACCCTAAATGGAACCAGATATAAATGTGTTAGGGGATAGTAAATTAAATGTCTGAAATATCTTTGTTTTTTGTCCACTGCTCACTCCTTTTGCTTGCAAATTTCCCAGAAGAAACCCCTTATTTTCCCAGTCCGAGAAGTCATTGTGTAAATTAATTCAAGTTCAGAAATTTTAATATAATTTACAGAATTGAAGAGTGTTCAGGTATTGAAACCAGACTTGAGAAATTACAATGGTATCATAGCATGGTCCTCCATACCTTCTCTTGATATTATTATGGGTCCAAAATACAATTCCGACACCAAAAGAAAGATTCCTCAAGAGGAGGAAGTAGAATGTGTGGATGGGAGATTCCATGATGAAAGGGATGAAAAAGATGAATTCAGGAATTTTTTTAAGAACATGTTGAAATTTATGCAAGACATTTCAACTAATATCATATAGTCTAGAAAAGAGACCATAGAATTCCTAGCTAAACAGCTGGGAGTGAAAGATGGGGAAGGGAGCAACATTCACTCCCAATATGAAGAAAGAAAGGTCACGGGGGGGAGTATTATTTCCAATACTGGGCCTCATAATAGGCCATTTGAGTTTAGAGAGGAACCAAAATTGTATCCAAGACCTACCATGCCCAAATTTGTAGAGACCCCTAATGAAGATCATGAAGCTCAAGCTGAAAATATTGCTACAAGGGAGGAAAAGTTTTATGTTTAACAATCATTGAGTGAGGAGTGCAGAAGGGCTCTACCATTCCGAGATTTATGTGAAACTCAATTTAGGGGATAGACAAGAGAGGCTGCAAGGAATTCATATCAGAATTATGAATTAAAGAATTCCATTGGGAAAATCACTTTGCCATATTTTGATCGCACTTCCAATTGCTTAGTGAGCTCTTAGATTTAGAAAATGGATACATACTTTAAGCTGAATCCTATGGTAGAGAGGGATTCCATCAAGTTGGCTGACCTACATATTGATGGGAAGGCCATTGAATGGTGGTTTCATGGCATGAGAACATTAGGCCATGATCAAGTAGTCACCTATGAAGATTTCACCAGAAAATTAACAGAGAGATTTGACTGAAGAGATCCTGATATATCTTTCCGGGATTTGGCACACATAAGACAAGTTGGAACTCCAAAAGCATACATTTCAAAGTTCCAAAAGGTGTCTGTCATGGTCACTAACATATCAGAATCAAGGCTGATCCTTTTGTTTACATAAGGACCGACTGAACCATTAGAGGGGTTGGTGAAGGCCTACCGACCTACCACTTTGCAGGAAGGTGCGAGTAGGACTAGAGAAATGCAGGATGCGATTCCGAGGACCAAGTATCCTCCTAGACCTCCCATTACACATAAATTTCAGAATCCAAAACATACTGTGAGAAAATTTACTGCCCCTAGTAAAAAATATTACTCCTACGAGGATTGAGATGAATTGAGAAGGAAGAAGCTGTGTTTTTCCTGCCAAGAACCGTGGGCTCCCGGTCACAAATGTGTGAAGGGAAAAGCACATTATATTGAAGTATTTTCTGAAAGTGATGATAGAAGAAGCTGATATGGGGGATTGAGAGTATGAGACAACTGAAGAAGAGGAGAAGCCCCATCAAACCAGCAGCAAAATTGTTGTACTCAGTGGAGTGCCCTGGTTCCATACTTTAAGGCTGAAAGGAGTTCTGCAAGGGCATAAAATTACAGTTCTTGTTGACGGGGATTCCACACATAATTTTATTGATTCAGCCCTAGTATAGATGGGAAAACTACCTACCAATCCCTTTGAAGGATTCACTGTGGTCATTCCTGGTAACCATACCTTGGAGTGCAACCGATGGATTCCAGATCTGCAAGTAAACATCGATGACTATACTCTGAAAGACAAATTTTATGTTGTCAATGTGGCAGACACCAACATGGTGTTGGGGGTACAATGGATATACTCTATTGGAGAGCACTCTGTGAACTACCAAATGCCACAAATAAGTTTCAAGGATGCTGAAGGAAAACCAGTGGTATTGAAAGGTATAAATACTTATCCCAGCCAATTAATTTCTGCAAAGAGTATGAGATCTGTTATGAGGCATAGAGACAATGAGCAGGCTATTGAACGAAAAATCACTACTGAGGGAACAACTGCAAAATTTTCCTCCCAGCCCAAAGATATTAAAAAATTGCTGCACAAGCATAAGAGGGTTTTTGAAGACCTTCCACATGGAAGGAAACTCGACCGTGGCATTGAACATAGGATTGAGTTGGAAGTTGGTACACTTCCAATCAAAATACACCCCTACAAGAATCCTAAGAGATTCAAAGATGAAATTGAGAAGGCCATCAAAGAGATCCTTGGGTTGGGCCTCATCAAACCAAGTTCCAGTCCTTTTGCTTCTTTGGTGGTTCTGGTGAAGAATAAGGATGGGACACTCAGGATGTGTATTGATTACCGAGATTTGAACAAGAAGACAATAAAGAACAGGTACCCAATTCCCCAAATTGATGAGCTGATGGATGAGATGCATGGAGACAATTTTTTCTCCAAAATAGATCTACGGTTGGGGTACCATAAAATCAGGATGAGGGATAAGGACATACAAAAGATATCCTTTCGTTGTCACTTTGGCCACTTTGAATTTCTGGTCATGCCATTTGGATTGACTAATGCACCATCAAATTTATAGTCATGCATGAATAAGGTATTCAAAAAACAACTCCATAAGTATGTCCTTATGTTTTTTTATGATATTCTGATCTACAGTTATATGACATGGGAGGAGCATTTGCAGCACTTGGAGGAGGTACTCACTATGCTTGCAGATCTATCATTTTTTGCCAAAATGTCTAAGTGTGAGTTCGGTATGACAGAATTGTTGTATCTGGGCCATGTGATATGCCATGAAGGGGTTAAGTTAGATCCAGAAAAAATAAAGGCCATATTGGAATGGGCCAGCCTAAGGAACCTCACTGAGTTGAGAGGCTTCATTGGCCTTTATAACTACTACCGCAGATTTGTCAAAGGATACTCTCGACACACTACACCCTTGACAGATTTGACTAAGAAGGGTGCATTCAATTGGATTGAGGAGGCTGAAAAATATTTTCAGCAAATGAAAGAGATAATGAGAAGTTGTCCAGTACTTTCCTTACCAGACTTCTATGAACCTTTTGTGCTAGAATGTGATGCCTCTAGGGTAGGCATTGGAGTTGTCCTAATGCAAGATATGCATCCTATTTCTTTTGAGAGTAGAAAATTATAGTCACATGAAAGGATGTATTCTATATATGATGAGGAGATGATAGCCATCATGCATGCCTTGTCCAAATTCAGACAATACATGGTGGGAGGTAAATTCATTTTGAAGACTGATCACAACAGTCTTAGACACTTCCTTACCCAAAAGGAACTCAATGATAGGAAACAAAAATGGGTAAGTAAAGTTCAATATTTTGATTTGACATTGAGTATAAAAAAGGAAAAATGAATGTTGTGGCTGATGCACTCTCCCATAAGTCCACATTCTCTTTGTTGCAAATATGTAATGATTGGAAGATCCAGTTGGCTACTGAATACTCGAAAGATCAGTTTGCTTATGATGTTTTGGATGGGGTGAACTAGAATGAAGAGTACCAAGTTCATGAGAACCTCATCTATTACAAAAACAGAATTTTCTAAGTGCCAGGATCTGCACTAAAGAGGAATATTTTAGGAGCTGCACATGATGCACCAGTGGCTGGTCACCCTGGTTTTCTGAAGACTTACCATAAGGTAAGGGAGAGATTTACTTGGAAAGTTATTAAATATGATGTACTCATGTATGTGAAGGAATGTTTTGCATGTCAGTAGAAAAAAGTTGAGCATTCACACCCTACTAGACTCCTCCAACCTCTTCCGATTCTGGATAAAAATGGGAAAGTGTATCAATGGACTTTATCACGGAGCTACCAAAGTCATAGGGGGAAGACAGTACTTTTGTGGTGGTTGACAGGATGACAAAATATGCACATTGCTTTGCAGTAGTATCCACTATTTAAGCTAGTGAGGTTGTTTCTCTATTCTTCAAGCATATCTTCATACAACATGGACTTCTCAAGGTCATCATCAGTGATAGAGATAGTAAATTTACTAGTGCCTTTTGGCAAACATTGTTTGGTCTAGTTGAAACAAATATGAACATGAGTACAAGCTATCACCCCTAAACAGATGGCAAAATAGAGAGGGTGAACTAATGGCTTGAAGGGTACCTCCGTAACTATGTTACGGGACAACAAGGAGCTTGGGAAACATGGCTCCACTTGGGTGAGTCCTATTACAACACCACATTTCACCTTTCTATCATAATGACTCCCTTTATGGATTTACATGGGTATGAAGCTTCAAATTTTCTAGACATAATATTTGGAGACTGTAATGCACAAAAATATAAAGATTGGTTGTAGGTCAACCAAGACATTTTAAGGGCATTGAAAGACAATCTGTATATGGTACAGAACCAGCAAAATATTTTTGCAGATAAGCACAGAATAGACAAAGTGTTACAAGTGGGAGACTTAGTGTATTTAAGGCTAGAACCTTATAGACAAACTTCCTTGAAGAAGGAAGGAGCAACAAAACTTCAACCCATATTTTATGGACCCTACAATATTAGAAGCAATGTTGGTGAAGTAGCTTATGAGTTGGATTTGCCAACAAACAGTAAAATCCATAGTGTCTTTCATGTTTCTTGTCTGAAGAAGGAAGCAAGGAAATAGATAGTGGTTTCTGAAGAACTACCCCCTTTGGATGATGAAGGCCATTTGGTCTTAGTACTAGAGAAAGTTTTGATGGGTAGAGAAAGGAAATTAAGAAACATAACAATCAAGGAATACTTGATACAGTGGAAAGGATTGCCCAGTGAAGATGCCACTTGGGAGGGTGAGCAGATATTGCAGCACCCTGCTTTGTTTCTGCTTGAGGACAAACATATTTGGGAGGGGAGGACTATCATGTCCCCTCAAATTGACCATTAAAAGTGTTGACCATGCTAATTTCCTAGGGGATCAAAGTGATATTAATTATTCTTCCTAGGACAAATTTTGCTACTAATTGTTTTAAGGTGTGTATTTAATTTTATTTCAGCAATTTTATTTATTATGCAAAATAATGATGTGGAATTAAGGCTTCCATGTAAGGAGGGTGCATTGGGGAAAGCTAGTCAAATTTCCTTTGTAAAAATAAGAAAGTACAGGATAAAAGCAAATAGGAGAATAAAGGGAATTTTCCTAAAAGAAATAGAAAAGTAGAAAGAGGTAAAAGTAGGAAAGTCTTTCAAAGGGGAGGGTGTAGTTTCCTCTTATGAAGTTTAGAAAAGCAGGAAAGTTTTTTAAAGGAAAAAACAATTTCCTTATGAGCCAGGAAAAGCAGAAAGCTATCATAACTCAAAAGAAGCATATTTTGACTAAGGGAGGGTGTAATTTCTAATTTTGAAGGATTATTTCAACTTGGAAATAATTCCACATGGTCCAACTTGCCAAATTTCCCAAAGAGGGCACTTATGTGGCTAGGGTTAGGGCAACCATGGGGTTGACTTACTCTCACAGGTCACCATTGACCTCCACTTGCTAAATAGGTCATCCAGAATTTGACCACATTGCTTCAGTTTTGTTGTTTTCTATGTTGAGTTACGCTTATGTGAGCATTGCTTCTGAGTGTTTTGCTTTAGACTACTAGGAGATGAGCCCTAGTCTTCCATTCCCCTCTCCTTCCATTTCATTCTCTTCCATTGCAGGTATGGAGCACTATCTTGCAGAAATTGGAGGAGAATCAGAGATATTTGAATCCTCCATCAAGTTAAGCTCGAGCTCCAGTGAATCCCATGCTTCACCTATGCTCATAGTCCCTTGCTGGCCATGATCTGAGCCTCCTACCCCTTAATTTTGGAAGAATATTTGTAATGGTCAGTAAAAAATGTAATTTATATTCTATAGTGTCATAATGTTCTTAAAATTACATTTATCAGGTCTATATATCTCTTCCCCTAAATAATATTGTCTCAGTTTCATCAAAAGGGCCCATTTTATCAATGTATAGGGGGGATTGAGTAAATTTGAGTGATGTAATAAATATTCTATGCTGGGGAAGTGATTGAAGGGAGTATTCATGTTTAGAAAGACTATATTTATCTCATTTATAAATATAATTTTTTACATAAATGGATTTGAGTTGATTTAATTTCTTTTTTAAGACCCTATCTAGATCACTGGCTTTTAATTACTAGTTTTACTATAATTGATGTAAAACAAGTTCTGTAAACTCAAAATAAGATCTGTCAGTTCCTATCGGTCAATAACAGGTATACCTTCCAATATATATCTCCAGAAACTTTTTTTCTTGGGGTCATACCACCTTTTGGGATCCTCCTCTGTGCAGGATTTCCCTTGACCAGAATTGCAAAAAATCCCCAAATTCACCCAAAAATTCTTAGAAATTTCCAAAAAATCAGTAAACTATATAAATAATTTATTTATGTTATATTATTTCTGTAAAAAAACTCTAAAAGTTTCCAGAACCCCCTAGTTGAAACAAACTGAACTACTCTCCTTAGTTTCACAGTTTGGCTGCCCAGAAGCGTGGTAGTACGTTTCCGCAGTGCGGAATATGAACCGTAAATGGAACTATATATAAATGTGTTAGGGGAGAGGAAATTCCATGTATGACATCTCTTTTTTTTCCGTCCACTTCCCACTCCTTTTTCCTGCAAATTTCCCAAAAGAAACCCCTTATTTGCCTAGTCCAAGAAGTCATTGTGTAAATTAATTCAAGTTCAGAAATTTTAATATAATTTACAGAATTGAAGAGTGTTCAGGTCTATACACTAGACTTGGGACATTACAATATGCATCAAATATATTTTTATGTCTCACTTCCATTTTATTTTTCAAAATTTGATGAATATACAGAGTAAGCTAGGAGGTTGTTCATTGGAGTTGTCGACATTACTGTGTAAAGATACTAACCATTATTTGGATTGTAGAGACGTATCATGCACATGTTATATCTAAAAATATGCTTTCCTTTTGAAAATTACAACATAAGTAGGAAGTGGTAGTTTCCTATGAGATTCCCTAGTTATAGGATATATTGAAACATAAGTAGGATTCAAAGCATGACATAAGGGTCCTTTGTAATAGAGGAATTCAACAACAAGAAAAGATGGTAAGCTACGAGGTTGTTCTTTGGAGTTGTAGACAATACTACAATGGAAAATTTGAAATTCTTGAAACTTGTATTCGGTATTTGATAAAGTAATTATCAATTTATTGAACATATATATATATATATATATATATATATATATATGAAAAACGAAATACCAAATTAATATGCATCTACAAATGCGAATAGATATATATATCAAATATGAATACATAAGAAGGACATATGTTTCCGATTTCCGATATCTGAAATATTGGAAATTGAAAATCGTAGATACAACATATACCCTTAACAAATTTTCGAGTTTACGGTTTCCGATATCCGACTTCGGAAATTGGTATTGTGTTTCGGAAATTGGAAATTGGAAATTTGAAATTTTTGTTTGTTCTTTATTTAAAGTTCATTTAAGGAAATAAAAGTTGACCTAAAATTTTAATATGTTAATTATTTCCTAATATCTAATAACTTTCAGAGTGAGTGTCTCAGTTTCCTAAGAAAGATTAGTCTAAAAGGAAATTATTTCTTGATTTCTTGGATGTTTCTTGAAACAAAACCAGATTTCTTGCATTAACAAGTGATTAAAAAAAATAGTACATTTATAGAGAAAACAATGAGAAGCTTTAACCACAATTTGCTTTTAAAGACTTTGAAGCAAGTAAGATTTTCTCTTGTTTCCTACGTTCGAAAAATGGACTGTCTTGCATTCGAAAGTATGTGGAAAAAGAGAAAGGTGGAGAAATGCGAAGGCCTAAAAGTGATGTAACTCTTGATATTACAGTGAATGCGAGTCCTTTTCTATCAGTGTTTCCAATATCTATTGTAAGATTTTGTAGGGTCATACCTTGGGATTTATGAATTGTTAAACCCCATGCCATACTAAGTGGTATTTTCCTACGGGATCCCCTTGTTATAGGAGATATTGGAACAGAAGTTGGATTCAAAACATCCCATAAGGGTCCTTTGTAATAGAGGAATTTGAAAACAACAAAATATGGTAAGCTAGGAGGTTGTTCATTGGATTTGCAGACGATATCAATGAATTTTCCAAGTGAGTCATTAACAAATTCTGCTTGAACCCATAAATTAGCTAATTAACATGACTTGTTGACCAATAGAAAGAAGGACCTTTAATGGCAACTTCTCATCGTCAATATATCTATGGCCATGTTTGTTCCTTTGTTTTGCAAAGCAATGTGCAATTGGCATATTAAGTTGTTTCATCATGTGTTTATTGTGCAGTGCAACAGAGGTATTGGTGGGATATAAGTGGATAGATTGTTGAAAGAACAATTTTGCACATCTAAAAGGCATGAGATTTTTCTTGTCATTAGGAGTGCCCAGTCTTCAATAGTTGTTGTTCCATTTCCTAGGTTTATCAAGAGTTGCCGAAAGGAAGTTTGAGAAGGGCTATTTCCTTGTTGTCGAAAAATTGTTTCTAGCGTGATAAAAGTATCAAATGTACACTCGAGATCTATTCCAATGGATGAACTTGAATACATGGGGATGTCCTTTACATGAGGCAATTTTCTGAAGTCACCAACAAGGATTATGAAACAACCACCAAATGGGATTGTAAAGCTTGAGGGGAAATCTTAACGTAAGCGTGCATCAATTTGAGTCAACATTTTTGGTCGAATAAAGCTCATTTCATCTATGAGAATATAATGAATATGACAGAGTTCTTATCAAAGTTTTGAAATGGATTGGACTTCATGGGGTCTCATTTCACCAATGGGTATTCGAAGAGAAGAATGTATTGTAGATACATGTATGTTAAAAGCAGCAACACTAGTTGAAGCAAGGAGAAGAAGTGGGGAGGCACTTTCTTCAGATGCAATTTGTAGTGCATATTTTAAGCAATATATGAGGTAATATTTATCGGTTCCTTTAGTACCTTGAATCACCATTTTGAGTGATGGAGGCGATGTAGTGTTTCTAAACTAAGAAATGACAACATCAAAGGCTATCCGTTGTGTGGGAGACAAGGAATCATGTGAATTGGACAACTATAGGCTATCTTCATGTAGTTGGGTGGACATGCGATTGAGGTTAATGAATGATGTTGTTTTTTCATGCAAGTGGGTGGTTATATTGTTATCTGTCCAATTGTGATTTTTGTCAAAATCATGATGTCCAAGCATTTCAAGGTCATCAATTTGGATGTTGTTTCCTCGTCACATTTGAGAGAGAATTTCCCATTCATCCATGGTATGGGACAATAGAAAGGTAATAGCATTGGAGTTTGAATCATCAGATAGAGGTGTAGAGGGTTCTTCTTGTGCTTGTTCAACATGCCAGACAACATATGTGCCTTTAATATGATTCCAATTAGAAATAATTCAGAAGTTGTTGTTCCAATATCCCGAGGGATGGAACCATTGATGTGTGTGGATCCTCTATGTTTCCATTCATACCTACATGGGAGGAAAAGAAATATTAAAAATGAAATTTATAAAGTGAAAAATACGAAGAGAAATAAGAACGAAGAGATGGTAAAATACCTGCACCAAGAATATGTTATATGAAAACAATTTTCAAAAACCTCTTGAAGGAATGTTTTGAATATATTGTGCATGTATTGTGATGTAATATGTGGATTTGATATGTTGTTGTGAACTTTCCATTGGTAGTATTGATATAAATCGGTAGAACATCTAACAGTCATTAGAACATGCCAATCTGGCCATTTTCTGTCAGCTGCACTAAGGGTAAAGAAGAAAGTTGGTGTACCTTGTTGATTGATCATATTTGTCAGTTCAATCCTACATTTGTTCCAATATGATCTTGTTCCACGTAATGAAGATTCAAAACTTGTGACCCGCTCACCAATTTTATGATTAGGCATGTCTTGCAATTGGTTAACATGATCAAGTATTTTCGGAGGTAGTGTATCTTCAAGATTAGTTTTGACAAAAATAGAGGCAGTAGCATTACTCCGATGACACATAATTACATTGTATATGTAATACCAGAATCGAGGATGTTGGCCAAATATGTTGTCATGATAGTGAATTAGGTAAAGTGCATATTCGTGCATATCAAACTCATGAGTGCGTGGTTTTTTAAGCATTGCTGCAACTGTGGGGAACAAAGTTGGAAAAACAATAGAAAGAAGTCCTTCTATGTTGTACTCATTGATAGGGGGGCAATCAATGGAAGGTGGTAGTGGGATATTTGGTATGTGTAACAACTATCTAATTTCTTCAACCTCAGTTCTAGCATTAGTTTGTGTTGAAATAAAGGAGGAGGATTCTAATCCATAGGGTTCAAATGAATTTGGTGGTTGAACTATAGAGGACAAGATTTGTTGATAAGATAGTGTAGCATTGGTATTAACATGCAGAATCCAAGGTGAAATGTCTATTGAGACAAGAGGAAATGAATCTAATGCAACTATGTTGACTTGTACATCCTTGTAGGATGAGTCGTTTGCCATTTTGTATTCAAGGGAAGCAAGAACACATGTTCGACTAACAAACAGTTCATACGGATTGTTTGTAGAGTTGCATTTGCGAACAGGAAGGATCTCAAGTTCTGATATTAAATGGGGAAGGTATTTGGCAATATTGGAAATGTCTTGGGGGAAGCAAATAGTATGTCTAGAATATTTATATTGACTACCATGAGCATGTGTAACTTGTAAGATTGGGTTAGCACAACTAATGAACATTTATTCAACTTGTGTAAGTACTGCAAGGACAAGTGGTTGGATTCCTGGGTCCATATTTTTTTCAAATGAAAAGCAATGGCCTTTTCGTTCTAGAATACAGTGAGAACAAGTGTATGGATCATGGAATTTTTTCATTACAATACCAAGGTAACATTCTTTGCAAATTGAGCAGACATGCATATCACCCAGTTGGTCCATTTTTTTACAAAATAGTTGATGTGCATCATCGAGGTGGGTTTTCGATGGATTTAGCATAGTTGGTGGAAGTGAAGGTCTATTGGAAGGTTTGAGAAAAGAAACCAGAGAATACATATCCACAGGTATCCAAGCAGCTCTGTAAAGAAGATGTTGTCTCTTGTTGTTTTTATCCCCATTATGTGCATATACAACTCTTCTTCATGCATTGGCTTGTTCATTATCATGAGTTGGAATAATGCCTACAAGTAAACCGTAAAATTGTTAAAGACTTAGAAGATTTGATTGCTGGCAGTGACACCTTTTCTATATGTATTAACTGCAAAGTATATCAATATCAAAATAGAAGACAAAAATAAAATGTTAACTGATTGCATGTTGGGAACTAAGAATGTTCCTAGAAAATAATATTGACGGAATAAATAATTTTATTCAGGTCGTACCTTGATAATTGTAAGAAAGAAGAAATATAGAAGAACAAAATATAGTATGAAAAAGGATATATGAAAAAAATATAATATTTTTTAAGAAATAAGAGAAGAAAGTTGTTAATTCAATAAATAAACATAATAGCAAATTCTAATTGTATTCAAAAGTAATCATACATGGTGCATAAACAATTTAGGTAAAAAATGTTTAGTGATAGGTTCTAGAGTGAAAGTATCAAATTGAAAAATCAAAGTTTTCGATAATGTATTTTCAAAGAATATGATAATATATCAGGTCGAAAAAATGTATATATTTATGTATTCGGTGAAATTGTCGATGATGTATTTTCAACCATGACAATTACAAATTTTAGGTGCAGAATTTCGCAGAACGTATTACTTCTAAATGAAAGAAAAAGAAGTAATTGTTTGTTGTAGGTATTCTGGAGTATTTCAATGATTGATGTTGATTCAGTTGAGAGAATACACATGTATTTTTCTGAGATGGGAAAAACATTCATTATAGACAATAAAGAATATGCCTATGTATCAGGGTGAACAAACTTATATATTTATGTTTCTAGTGAAGTTGTTGATGATGTATTTTCAACCATCACAATTACAACTTTTAGGTGTGCAATTCCGCAGAACATCTCTATTCTAACTGAGAGAGTAAGAACTAATTGTTTGTTGTAGATCCTTTGGACTATTTAAAAAATTGATGTCGATTTAGTTAAGAGAAGACACATGTCTTTTGGTGAGATTCCCATGAGTTGGTTTGTAGCATCATCAAAATCTATCAAACCATGAAGATATCCAATTACATATTCCAAGTCAACCTTAAGTATGTATCGGTAGTCACATTCAAGAAACTCCCCATCACATTTACCACAATGCCAAATGTCTCCAACTTTTTCAGCAATATTTTTAATGCATTGTATACCACCAAAAAAGAGGGCATGCAAGGAAATGAAAGTCATCCATGTAAAGATTTATGATGGTTGCAACAAGATAATACCAAACAATTTTTTCATATGCTTGAAGATTTTGTGGCTCATTGATAGTAATGACTTTCTGAGCAACATAATGAGAGAGACTAAATTTGCAACTCAAAGAAGGTGATGCTAAACAAAATCCATTGTCATTAAACCATTTATGAAGAACTGAAGTTTGTTCAATATTTGGGTTTATAAATATATTAGAGTTGGAGATAGCTTCAACAATTTTTCCATTAAAATCTGTAACATGGCCTCCTTTGATCACTACCGTTGGAGGAGTAGGTAAACCATGAAGGATGGAAAGATCAACTCCTTGAATTTGGCAATGCTCTCACCAATGTGTTATGTCAATACTATAGCCTGACATGTCACATAGTCCAATGGTTTGCCTAACAGTTTCAACACCATCCCATTTTCGTATCGTGGATGTAGGCAGAACTAAAATGACAAGTCCAACAAGGTCAACCACAGAATTTACTGGTATAGTTTGAATCTCCTTAATAGTTTTAAAGTTAAATAAATACAAAGGTATTAAGGGATATTCATCTACGCAATATTGGATGGTTGAGGTGGAACCTAGAAAAATGTCATTATGGATTTTCAAATGGTTGAAAATTGGATTAGATGCTTTAACTATGCCATTTGATACCATGTACACTATTCCTATTTGTATTTGGTTATACAAAGAGAGTTCCAATTCACTGAATGCAAATTATATGTATTTCATCATGCAAAGCATTAACAAGTTCAAATCCAAACACTTTTCCATACCCTCGTTGGTTTCAATATTCATGTATGTTTTTCTAGGCAGTAAATCAGCCTTGAATGTTCCAAACATTGCTAGAAGAGGAGAGTGATGTTGATGGGATAGTCGATCCAGTGAAGCTAGGATTTTCATTTATTGAGCTAGCATGGACTGGAACAGAGGAACTACTCTTCAAAGGAGAAGGTACAGGTAAGTGGCAAGGTGCAGGATCTCTAATAATTGTTGCATCCATTGTGATAACCTCGAGTGCAACCAATGCGATATTCGTGTGATATGAAGTATGTTAAAGATGAATGGGAGAGAAAAACATTGGATAAATGAATAGTGTGGAACTGATTGACAGAAAAAGAATGAGGAACATTAGAGGAAATTTCAATTTAAAATGGGACTTTCAAAAATAATACAAATTCCATGTCATCATGTATTAGCCAATCAAAATTATTTAAAATTCAGAAAGGGAGCACCTCTTAAACAATTTTTTAATATAAATTTTGGGATATGTATCATAAAAAAAACTACTTTTTTGTTTCATATTTTCGACATATCTCCTTGTGTTTTTACTCAAATTTCAATTGGGAGAGCTCATTGGATGCGTAATTAAATTACGCATCCAACGAGTACCCACTCGGCATAATTTTGATGGCCCTCGCTACCCCAAAAAAAAGAAATACCTGAAAAAACATGATGATGACATCATTATCATATTTCTTCAGGTATTTCTTGTTTTTAGGGTAGCGGGGCCTATAAAAAGTATGCCAAGTGGGTACTTGTTGGATGCAGAATTTAATTCCACATCTAACGAGATCTCCCGATCGAAATTTGAGTAAAAACACAAGGATATATGTCAAAAATACAAACAAAAAAGTATTTTTTTTCTTTTCTTCCTCCAAAATTAATAAATATTATTTTATTATTTTAAATATTATTTTATCAATCTTCCTTAGGAGGCCCATTTTGAGTTGAAATTTCCTCTAACTATTAAACATACATTACATTATGTACAATGTTTCATGAACATTGGGTAATTTTGATTACAGTTCCTTCTTTTAGTTGTCCATTTTCTACAAGATCACTATATATAACTGGAAGCAGTAGCTCATGCTTGTGAAGGACGTTTGAGATAGAGATTCAGAACTGAGTAGATGATGAGTTGAGTAAGTTCACTTGGTTTAATCTGGAGACCTGTACCAGCGGAAAAAGGTTGACAAAACCATGTAGAAATAATGAAATAGAATCTTCACTTACCATAGTCTCCATAACGTCATGGTTATTTTTTCCTATGGAATGAAACATAGCATGAAAAAAATTTGAATGTAACATAATCAGTTGACCAGAATAAAATGGATATATAAAAACAAAATTCTTTGCATTAACATATTTCATTACTCTGGTTGTTGTAATTCATTAACATATTCGATTACTCTGGTTAGTATCTATTTGAACTGTAAATGTATCGAAATTGTGTGAGGAAACCAGAAGTTGGCAAGAAAGAAATTAAGAATCCAGAATCTGACATTTTGTAATCGGGAAGTACTATATTATCGAATAAGGTGAATTGTATGTTCTGATACTGCTCCGATTATTTAGGTATATCGGGAAATGCTATATTATCCAATAAGGAACATTGTATGTTTTGATATCCCATTCCCTTATTTCTTACATTTTCGATTCCAAAAATCCTATGTTTTCAAATAAGGAACATCTCCATGTTCTGATATGCGATATCCGACATGTTGGAATATGGAAATACTATTTTTTCCAATAAGGAACACCATATGTTCCAATTTCTTACATTTCGAATTCCGAAAATGCTATGTGTTGAAATAAGGAACATCCTATGTTCCAATTTTAGATTTTACGACATTTCCTGAAATCCTATGTGTTTAAATATGAACATGTCCATGTTCTGATTTCCAATTTCCAACATTTCAGAACCCATAAATCTATGTCCTATTTTTTCCAATAAGAAACAACATATGTTTTGATTTTCGATTCCCCAATTTTGGATTTCCAAATAAGGAACATCCTATGTTTCGATTTTCGATTTTGCGACATTTTGGATTACAGAAATCCTATGTCCTATGTTTTCCGATAAAGAACACCATATGTACTTCGCAATATCCAATTTGTGACATTTTGAATCTAGGAAGTTTTGTATTTTAAAATAAAGAAATGTCGAAGTTCCTATATTCGATATTCGACGTCCGGGTATCAAGAAAGCTTTGTAGTGACCTTGCATCTTTAGGATAACTTCCTTACCTAAAACAACTATATCTTAAAAACTAATACCTATAATTTTATTGAAATAGCATGAGTATTACACCATTATGAAGCTACATAACGAATACAATTCAGAGTCCATTTGCAACAGAGAAGGAGTAAGAGTCAATTAAAAAACGACAAGGGAGTAAGAGTTAATTAAAACACAACACACTAGAGAAAATTTCAATTTAAAATGGGCCTTCCAAAAATAATACAAATTCCATGTCATTATGTATTAGCCAATCAAAATTCTTTAAAATTCAAGAAGGGGGCACCTCTTAAACAATTTTTTACTATAAATTTGGGGATAGGTAGAATAAAAAAACTATTTTTTTTGTTCATATTTTTGACATATATCCCTGTATATTTACTCAAATTTCGATTGAGAGATCTCATTGGATGTGGAATGAAATTCCGCATCCAACAAGATGTATTGATTTAAATTTGAGTAAAAACACAGGGAGATATGTTGAAAATATGAAAAAAGAAGTAGTTTTTTCTTTTCTTCCTCCAAAATTAATGAATATTATTTTATTATTTTAACTATTATTTTATTAGTTTTCCTTAGGAGGCCCGTTTTGAGTTGAAATTTCCTCTAATGAGGGTGTTTCACCATCTCATAAGAAACATTTTCATTTAGCCAAAAAACTAATACCTAACATCTGATTGACAGGCATGACATAACCAATACATGTCACAATCCTTTTGCAACAAAGAAATAGTTACATTCAATTAACAAATAGAAATGGTATTTCAACATCTAATAAGCAGACTAAATGAAGAACTAAGGAATACCTGTAAATTTAACAGGGTGCAAAATCTTCTAATGGAAACTCAATGTGTAAATGAAACGCATCAAAATCAATATAAGAAAAACAAAGCCAAATAGTAAGAAATAGTGGTTACCTGGAGGCTTATTTCTATGTGGAAAGTAAAGGCAGTGCAACAGTAAATGTAGTAAATCAGATATTCTAAGAAGATCTTGGAGATCATCATAAGATGAGAAAAAATGAAGATATAGCCCCATGTTTATTTCAAATGACGAACTTTCTTGCATTAATGGAGAAAAAATGCATTGATGAAGCATTAATGTGAATGAAGGGACATGGCCAAAGTGTGTTTCATCTACTGAACTAGTAGTGAAACAAAAACACAACCAAATTGACCCCAAACTGAGAGACTAAACGTAGAAAAGCTTCGGATAAAATCTTAGCCTAAACCCAAATAAACTATTGAACTGAAACTCACAAAATATTGTCAATGGCTATGTCGAATTAAGAGAAATGAAATGCAATGAAGGACAATGAAATCCTGTAAAAAAAATTAATTTCCATGACCTGTCATTTAGGACAACATATAAAAGCATATTGAAAACACGCAAGCCACCTGTCGAAAAAACATGGTAAACACCAACTGGGAAGAAGGATCCGCAACTGAAAATCAAGCCATTCACGCACAACAACAAATAGAAGTGTAATGAAAACACACAAGACACCTGTCAAAAAAACACGGTAAACATCAACTGAAAATCAATCAATTGAGTCCATCAATCCATTCGCGCACAACACCGGTCGTATAACATAGGACACCTGTGGTCTACAGGACCGAAGTTCTGAAATTGAGATTGCAGAATCAAGGACCCAACTAAAGTGCATTAAAAAAACAACAATTGATTAGCATACATGCATGAAATTTTTTTTAGGACAATCAATAAACCATGCACAACAACAACTGTAACAGGTGGGCATTTGATCATGTCGTTTGAGTGGACATTTGACATAAGACCTGTTCGACAACGCTAGTCCATGCCGCCTTCTTCGCTATTTACCGGATCACGAGATATAACAACCTGTAATTTTAACCATCACGTGACGTGGATAAAATCGCCAATCACCAGGCGACACGTGTCAGAATGCCAATGGCTAGGGAGATGAGGAACTTTTTGAGACTGTCTCCATAGTGAAAACACCTATGATGTAAATATGGAAATTATTTATTTTATTATAATAAATTGAAAAATATTGTTTAATAAGTTTTATTTTAAAACATTTATAATTTTGATAAATTAGAGATAGGAAAGAAATATTAATAAAGTTATTTTTAAATCTATATATATATAGAGAGAGAGAGAGAGAGAGAGAGATAAAATCAAAATATTTTTTATCTTCAAATAAAAAACTATACATGAAAGTAATATAAAGTTTATAATGGATCATAACCTATTATTAAAAACATATATCTATGAATATGAAATATTATATAATATAATTTCATTAAATAACAAGATCCATGAGGTGGCAATGTGGTGTTTTTTTGAAAAATAGATTTTAATTTTGAGTAAATTACATCAAGAGCCACGAGGTGGCAATGTCAGGTTGTATTGGAAATTAGATTTTAATTTTGAGTAAATTACATCATGGTGGAAATTACATTTTAATTTTGAGTAAATTAAATCATGGTTAGTTGGTGATTGGTGATTTTAATTAAATAACGAGGAGATGGATTTTGAAATTTGATCCAAATACAAAATTACATTAAGAATTTAAACTATTTTCTTAGAGGCTTAAATGGAAGCAAACTTAAGTAAGTAACCCCAAACATGACAATTCATTTTAAATCTTTATGCATTTCAAGGTTGTATATATTGAAGTTCATTGTTATTAGTTTGAAACAATTAATAATTGGAGAAGCTCACTTTATTTTTGTGTGACAACTTTTTAAAAATCTATAAGGATATTTTTTCTAAATTCGTATTTTCACTTAATTCACATGAATTTGTTGTAACTTACCCGAATTCCTCAATGTAAATTCTCAGATAATGGGGTAAATTTTTCTCTTTCACTATATCTAAACAAGTCAACTATGTTGGTATCTTGAGACTATATAAACACATAACCCTAAATATTACTATCATTTTCATTTGTTCATATAAGAACATTGTAATTCAATTTGATTAAGTTCCACTGAGTAGTTGACAAGAGGACTATACTAATGGCCATACTAGTACAAGAATAATGGTAAGAATTTATACATCAAATATAGAATCACATTAACTCTATTTTATTCTTCCTTTCTCATCTCTCACCTAAAGTATCAAAGATAAGTATACATAATCTTATAAAATAAGCTCTTATTACCAAAATATACAGGCTCACACCTAGTATCCACTATCATAGTATGTTTTTACTTATTTAAAATACTCATGGATTTTAATTGCTTGAATATTCTTCTATTAGTAACATAACACATATTTTAACATACTTTTAAAAATTACCAAATAGAGGTATGATAACCCAAGTAATTAATCTAGCTCCATATAAGCATTTATAAGTAAACAAGGAATTCCTCTATGTAATAATATTTCAAACCAAACAGAAGATTTTTTCTGACTTTGGTATTAAATAAGAGGATTTCTTCTCAAAACGTGCATTTAAAATTACTTATCTTCAGGAAAGGAAACCAGTACAGAGGAAAGAAGTATAAAGTACCATATCTTACCAGATCCTTTGCAAGATTGATTCCTTACATAACCATTTGATTTGAAGTCTAACCTAAAACATATTTTGATCTAATCTTATACATTAAACACATATGAAAGCATAACAAATTCAACATATGTCAATGTTTTATAAGGAAAGAATAATCAAATTTCTATTTCACTCTATTAACTTCACCATAAACCATGTATCACATCACTATAAGATTTGAACCCGAATTCCAACATTAGAATCCGACGCCATCCGACATTTCGCACGGATGTGTCAGACAATAATCAATCAACAAAATGCCGATAACAAAATATCTTTAGAGACGTCAAAGATCCGACACAAGTGAGTCGAATTTCTGACCCTGGTAGTGTCGAGGAACTGACACTACTAGGGTTGGAAATCCGACTCACTAGTGTCGGATATTCGACGTCTGCGGAAACAAAACTTGCGGTTATCCGACACTAGAGAGTCAGATATCTGACGGGAGGTATATATGAGTGTTATATAAAATCCAACGGGTGATTATATGCATGGGAGGAATATGGTAATTTTATTGTTTTTGGTTTTTTGTCGGAACATGGGAACGGAAAGGAAGGCCGTGATCATGGAGTCGGATTTCTGACCCTGGTAGTGTCGGGGAACCGATGGGAGGTTTAGATTTTTTTATGCAAATCTCATAAAGTGGGGAATCCACAGAGGACAACGACATGTAAGGAATTTTAAATTGATTTTTACAGGAAGGAACAGTTTTTTGGTTTTTATTTTTTTTTTCAGAACATGGGAACGAAAAGGAAGGTCGTGATCAATATGGAGATAGACGATGTTTTACCCAAAGACAGGGTATATTATTCAGCTAAACCATGGCACAGGTTACATGTCTTCACAACTCTGGAAATTCCCACAATCCTGTCACCGGGAGCTGTTCAGGATGCCCTTGAAAAATTGCCAACTGGACTAGAAGCTAGGATTTCGAACACGTCATCACCCACAAAAGAAGGGTTGTTAGGGATTTTTGCAGCAAGGATGTTAAAACCAGACATAGGGGAAACACATTTCACCCTTTTTCCAACAAACCAGCTCTCTCAGAATGCAGAATCCCTCCGCAGTCATCTACCTTAATCTAAGCTTCAATATCCACCTTCAGAGGAAGCCCTGAATAGAGGAGGCAACCCACTAGCAGCACAAACAACATCCATCGTAGAACAAGTAAAGGTACAGTCATCGAATGGGATTCTGAGCAGCCCTCAGATAAATCCCAACTTAATAAGCAAAGATGCCCTGTTTGATAAAAGCTCGGAGGAATCCTTCCTCTGCTCCAAAAAATGGAAAACCCACTGTATAAACCCATCTGGAGGAGAATGTAACTTAGTTTACAGTGTAAATATTTCCATGAGAGAAGCATAGGAGATGGATGGGATGGCCCTTGTTGGAAAAATCAGAGGACGAAACCCAACATAGGGTAAAATGGAATATTGGGTTAGACATAATTGGACTGGGCTACAAGGTGGAAGCCCAGATATCACACCATTAGCAAAGGGCTGGTTCGAATACCGGTTCAATTGCAGAGAGGATGTAGACCAAATCCTCAAAAAAGTCTGGACATATGGAAAAACCCCTTTCCAGCTTAAAAGATGGATGCCTCCGTTCGATGCGGACACAAAAAGATTTGACACCATACCGGTTTGGGTCTGCCTTCCAGGGTTACCTTGGGAACTTTGGAACCCAGACTCATTCAGTGACAATGGAAATTCTTTGAGGACTTTCATTTAGGTGGATCTATCCTACCAACAAACGAAAATCCGAAAGGTTACGAGGATCTTAGTTTCGTTGAATATCAGAACAAGCCTAAGGGAATATTTAAATTTGACTTGTCAAAACAAAACAAAAAAAATAGCTGCTAGACTACGAGGAACTCCCGTTTCATTGCCATAGATGTCATGAGACAAGACACGTGGAAAGAAACTGTCCCAACTACATTCCCACAAACTTCAGCAGAAAGAAATGGGTTAGGAGAAGAGGGGCCTCGAGCTCAAAAGAAAACATCCTGAATCCAGGACTGGTGGAAGAACACCCCATGACAGAAGCCGAAGAACAGCAGTTGGATCGCCTGGAAATATTGGCAGTAGCAGCGGAGGGCACAGAACAACCATTAGATCAACCAGAAAGATCAGGAGCATTAGCAGCAGAAAGGCCTCCTCAACAGATGGAACAACGTCCGATCATGTCTCCCCCACCGTGTATGAACACTTCTTCCCTTAGCAATCATCTGAATGATTTATCTTTGAATGAGGAAAAATATTTGCTTAGCCCTATCACAAACAATCCCCCTCCCCCAAAAAATGACACCTCCTCCCCTACATTCAAAAGTACCTCCAATTTAAACCAGGCAGCCTCCCCTTCCACCATAAAAAATGACTCGCTCACTCAGTCCTCCTCGATCCATTTCCACCTTCATTCAAGGGATGTTCCAATCCCTCAAAAACCAAAAATCCCTACAAAAGGACTAGGGGTAAATCCTAGGATCACATCTAAAGGGAAAGGGAGAGGAAGACCATCTCACCTCTCTACGGCCCAGAGTATGGAACTTAGGGATCAGGCAAGTGGCAGACAAACAACCATTTTCGGGGCGCTTAGAACAATGAAAACCCCATATGGGGTGCCCAAATGAAATTTGTCTCCCTAAACTGCAGGGGTCTAGCAAGCACCTGAAAAAAGCTTGCCCTAAAAATGATGATGGAGGTTCTATCACTAGAAGCCATCCTTATACAAGAAACAATGGGTCCATAGCTAGAAGTTGAAACTATTTTAACATCACTTCTTCCGCAATACTCTTTCATAGTGCAAAGTGCCATCGGCCACTCTGGAGGTCTCGCAATTGGATGGAAGAAAACAATCATTCGGTGCACAAACTCAGGAGGTGCATGCATATATCTAAATCAAAGTCATTTTTTTCAAATTTCTTTGGGCCTGGGAATTGGAACCAACAACTATGCAGAACTCATGACATTGAAATTACTTCTCTGTTTTGCCAATGAAAGAAATTCTAGATAGTTACAAGTATATGGTGACTCAATGGTGGTTATAAACTGGATGAATAAGATACAGAAATGTAGAGCTGCTTCTCTAGATGCATTATTTGAAGAGACAACCCATTCTCTCTCATTCTTTGAATCAATCTCTTTCACTCATGTTTACAGGGAGCGAAATAAGGAGGTAGACAGGCTCTCAAAGAAGGGTCTGACATTGCAATGGGGTGAATGGAAAATTTTGGAAACACAGGACTCCAAGGCCACAAAATATCCGCAGAGGCCTTTTATAAATCCATCACTCTAAATTTTTTTGTAAATTTGAAATATATTTTTGAAAGCATAGCACAAAATCAGTCTTCATGCACAGGAAGGAAAAAATTTCTTAGTTGAACAATCCATGTACAGTTCGATGAATGGAACATTTTTTTGGTAATTCTTAATTATAAAATTTTTTGAGTAATTCTTATTTATAAAAAAAAAAAAATTATTGCTTTTTTCCTCTATTTTATGAATGAACGCTTATTGAATTGTTTACTGATTTTTTTTTCTGCCATTGACTAAATTAATGTTTTAATGAATGAGTTAATGAATGGTTTTTTCAGCTGTTGAATGATTGAGTGGTTTAATGAATATTTTAAAGAATGATTTAATGAAAGCATTTTTCAACTATTGAGTGAAATAATTTGCATTGTAGATGCATTAATATTTGCAAGTATAGGCATTGGGTTTGACGAGTTGAGAGTGATGTGAGGGGAGGGAGGGGCCATAAGAGCTTCCACCTTCATGTGGCTGGTCCTATTTAGTAGAGAATATTAAATTATTCTCGAAACAGAGAGGAGCTCAATGAATGGTAAGGAAGAATACATTAAAAAACATCTATTTCTATATTTTTACGGTGTAATTTTCAGTATTGCTATTTGACTCCTCCATTGGAACTTGTTACAGATAGCGTTGAGAAACATTTCCATAGTTAAGAGGCAAGAAATGGAGTTTTGATTAGATCGATGGCCTTATATACATTGTATTTTTGGTTATCCATGTTTTATCAGGTGATATATTCTTAACAATTAATTTACTTGAATAGTTGAATAGTATTGTAATTTACATTGTAATAGAATTGTATTTATTTAGATTGTTTTTGTTATTTTCATAAACAAACATAAATATATTTGATGGTTCCTAACATGAAACTATTGCAACAAGACAAAAAATGATGTTGAATGATGTTTTGAAAGGTAAAGCATAAGAAGATAGTGTGAAGATCCAGAAATGAAGGTATAAATATGTTTTCTTTTGTTTGATTGAGCTGTGTATTGGGTATTTGTGCATGTGCAAACACATACATTTAGTTGAAGATGATGATTACCATACATATAGGCAAACTTTGTTATATTTGATCTAAACAATTACCTTAAATATTTTGATTTATCGTGATAACTAGCCCTTGATAATACTTTACAAATACCATATAGCTAGGACAACAAAATTAAATGTAGGCATTGCATTACAAGAAATTTGATAGACATTTGACTTTGATGGGAATATGAAAGGTCAAAAGATAGAAAAAGATAGATAGACTTGTGAGGAAAATGGTATCTGAAGCGTTGTTTCACTATTATTCCGCATGAGTATATTGTTATCTGCCCCAGTTTATCTTTCTCTAGTAGTTTTCTTATTTGTTTATTAATCTCATATCGTGTTCAACTTTAATGGTTGATTGTGCAGTGGTAAACCTATGTTTATATTTGTGCTTATCCCTGTAGGTTGTGAGTTGGGAATGGTACACATTGGTATTTTCAGTTTCAGTTTCCATGAAATACTACTATATTTACCTCTAGGGTTTGTTGGAGGATCCTAATTAGGGAAAAAATCAGAGATATAAGGATAAACAAGAAAAATTTCCTTCAAGAGGATGTTCAATTGTAACATGTAAAAGTTGACAAAAGTTGGTAAAAAGCCCTAATTCAAAGAAAACACAGCATTACAACCACCATTCAATCCATAGAAGCATAATTTCACCAAACTTTACCAATGGAGAAACCAAGAAAACCCTAGATCCTCCTTGTGCTTGTGTTCTTCCAACAATGCTAGCATCAAGCTTGCATGTGCATGAAACCCTAGAATTCACCCATCATTTTACCATAAATCCAAAGAAGAAATAGCAATATATTTGATAAGTTTACCTTGTGAATCCATAGGCAAGCCTATATCATTAGAATGCATTAACAAAGCTAGAGTAGGAGTTTTAAGCAAAAACTTTGAAAAAACATACAATTTATTTTTGTGATCAACTTTTTCATGGGCTTCATTTTGCTTGTCAAAAGTGGGCCAATCTAATGCTCCTGCAACTCCACAGCCATTGTAAACCAGTCTTTATATGGAATCATTGGTTTATGCTCTTAAATATGAAGGCCCTCTTAAAGATTGCCTCTTTGTACGAAGTCATAGACAATAAGGCATTCCTTGCCCCGTGCATAATAGCTAATACAAAGTAGTTAGATGGTAATCGTTGTGCTTAATACTTAGCCACTGATGCTAGTTATAATAGAACATTATGTTTGCTTGTAGTAAAAAGAAACTGTGAAGCCTTATAGAGTTTCTCTTCTTCCAGCAAATACTTTATTATTATACTATGAGATATCTCCATTCACTGCATCAAAGGCATTGACCCACTAATCATTGGTCTTCTTATAAATAAATATTTCATAAAATCTATGTTGCCATCTCTCCAGGAAAATAAAGGGATTCAATAGCTGCAAAAGGATTGGATGCTATAAACTCATGCTCCCAGCCTATAGAAAACACAGCAGCAACACAAAGCATAAAAATTGAAAGCCTATATAATAAATTACAAAGGGAAATGCATGATAAATTTGGATAAATTGGGTTATAAGTGAGATCAATGTTTTTCTTGCATTGCTAGCCTCTTCCAGGGATCCACTTGTCACTATTTTTTTGTCTAAGTAACGGCAGAGGGAATCGCTATCTTTGAAAGGAAGTTGAGCAAGGATACATAGTGATTTATCTTTGGGAAGGTGAATTGTTGTCTCTGCTGTATTTGTTGCTTGCAGGCCAGTAGGATAAGGTGTTTCTTTGGTCAATATAGATACTGTGGATGGATTCCATTGAGTGGAGTTTGGACCTTAAGCCCCAAGCCATGAGGCAATAAGTGTAGCTGTTAAAAATTTAGTCCAGTTACCTATAGTTGTTTGTGGCCAGAAAGGCCTAAAAAAATTAACTAAATCTGGTTTGAATCTCATCAAGCTGGGTGTAGAACCTTGATTAGGGATTTTGAGTTTTGTGGGTGGAGAGCTGTTGGGTCGACAACTGCTACAAATGAAAATAGATTTTGTTGTTTTTTATATATGTTTTGAGGTTGACAGTATTGATCCTTGACCTTGTGGTCTGTATTTGTCTGACTCTACCCTACAACTACCTCTCTCTCTCTCTCTCTCTCTCTCTCTCTCTCTCTCTCTCTCTCAGGTATGTCCATTGTTTCATTAGTGACTTGTCTCCTAAGAGACAAAGTGTGATCGTATTATAAATCTGAGTATAGAAATTAAGGAATGTCTAAACCACATTGTTTTCTTCTATTTGTCCATTTATAATATTTTTGCATGTGCTTGACTAATTCTGTTCATACATATCCTAGGTAACTGTAATTGATGGATGTACATAATGCTGACATGTAGTAATCCTGGCTTGGTTTGGAGCAAAATGGATCATAGCATCAACTAAATGGATATTTAGTTTTGACATTGAGGAATCATGCAAAAACGAGTAAATAGAGCTCTGTAATTGAATCACATATCTTGAATAACATAGACTTGGAAAAGGCTCAATTGGGTCTTAGGCACAACTACAGTAGAGCCAACGTGAAATTCAATGTCAATAGAGTGGATAACATGGTTAATAGTAATAGATCGAAAAACCATGGGAGTGAGAGACTGCATCAACCCAAAAGAGCACGAGAATCCCATTCAAGAGGTACTGCTACTTCAGATTATGGTTGTCTATAATATTCATCTCTCTAACACCTATTAGCTACAAAGATCATGGGAAGATAAACACTTTGGTAGGTGATAAGAGACATGGTGGATGGTGTTGTGGATTGTAGCTTTAAATGCATTGGAAATACATATATATTGTACCAGGCCTTTTTGGAAACCCATGATGTAACACACCCTTTATACTCTTTTTTCAACTTTATTGTGACTCATACAAAAATAATTAGCTATTTAGGAAACTGATAATAGAGAGATTTCGGATATGCAATAAACAAGCTCCAGTAGTAAGGTCTATTAAGGATATGCATAAAAGAAAAAACTTTAAAGATGCATTATTTTTTGCAGGAAGAAAAAAGCTTGTCCTTGATATTCATTGATTGAATCAAAGGGAATCATGATGTGCCTTCAATTGAAGGGTTACATACAGAATAAAGTTTGCAATGAGCATATAGACTGAATATTCCAAGAGAGTGTCCCAATCCAAAGAAGCTAGCCAGGGAGGTGGAACAAGAAGAGCACTAACCAAGCACAAAAGCTGAGATCAGCTAGGAGAAAATCATCTCAACAGACCATCATAATAGTCCAAAATATTCCGTGAAAACAATAGCTACATAAATTCTATCAAAATAAGCCCGCTCCATAAACAGAAAGGAGGTGCAACAAGAAAAGGGAGTCAAAGCTCCTGCACCAAGCTCAAAAGAGATGAAATGTATCATGCGAGGCCAAAAGGCCATCAATAAATTCATGGAAAAGACCACAACCTGGAGCCAAAGAAAGGGCTGATTTCGATAGCCGATTTGCAAGATGGTTGTGTTCACAGAAAATATGGCTAAAAGAGAGATGGTGAAAGAATGTAGTGAGTCTCTTAGTATCCATACACCAGTGGCTGAGAGTGGGTGGTCTTAGAGCATATGTGCCATTCACCCAACTAATAATGACAGTAGAGTCACGAAAGATATTTAGAGTTGGGATGCCCATAGTCTGAGAAATATGCAATAGTGCCCATAAGGAAATCAAATCTACTTTAGTGTTTGTGCAAGATCCAACCCCCAAAGCAAACTCAAAGGAAAGGGACTCACTCAGGAAAAGACAAATCCAACCACGTTTCTGAAGATTATCCCAAGAAAGAACCTTATTGTGTAGTGTAAGCCAAATGAAACATCTAATTTTCATCGGCAAATTGCAAGACCATATCAGAGTAAGCAGGGGACTTGCAGTTGGATGTAGGGATGAAGGAATGATAAAATCATAGATCATTTTAGCAGTAACAGAACTGTCATTTTGGTTATAGTCCCAAGTCAGACGATCAGTGCCTGGATTGAGTTGAATACGAGCACCTTCCAAATAGCTAGTATATATCTACCATTGATCCTTCCAATCTTCTGCAACATTTAAATCTTCAGCAGCATACCAGTAGGGGTGTTGTCCAGGCAAGGAGTTGTGAGCCTGAGAAAGATATGCAATACCCATGTCATCAAGATAGTCTCTGAAGTCTAATGAAAGTTTTGGACAGGGCTGAGTGCCAATGATAGGGTCATGCCTAGAAGAGTATCCTTACCATTTCCCACATGCCAAGCAAGGTGCTTCCCAATCCAAGGGAGGGTGTGAATGAAGCCTTTCCAAAACACAGATACTTTCCAAGTAGAGAAATTTTTCACCCTAAGCCAAGACACTATAAATTATTGCTTCAGATACTTACTGATAAGAACCCTATGCCAGAGACCATTATTTTGAAGGACCAACTAGAAATTCTTTGCTTGAAGCATGATGCTGAACCAAGGGAAATATAATATTCCCCATCCCCCAAAATCTTTTGGTCTGGAGAGGATCTCAAAGCTCACCAGATGATACCTTCTCTTAGCTACAGTCGAGCCCCATAGAAAAGCAAAAGTAAGGCTTCTAAGTTTTTCAATACCGATATAGGAATGGGAGCTAACCCAAACCAATATATAGGGAGGCTGGAAAGAACAGCTTGAACCAAAACTAGACGACCACCGAGATAAAGGAAGTTATAAGACCAATGTGATATCCTCTTTTCGAACTTCTGTAATAACCATACCCAAACATTTGACTTGTAACCCAGGGGCTTGAGGAAGTATCCAAGGTAATTGAATCCGCAGGTAAGGGGATCCATCTTATAAGGCATGATCCTGAAGATATTAAGGAGAACCTCATCATCAACATTAATGAAAAGGAAAACTGACTTTTCCATATTGATAATCATCCTCGAGGCTTGACAGAAAGTTTTGAGAATAACATCAAAAGCCAGTCATTCCCTCAAAGTACCAATACCAATAAGGATGACATCATCCACAAAAAGGATATGGGTAAGAGCCAATGTCGGGGATATTTTGATACCTCTGATAAGACCATTCCTCCTAGTATCATTGATCAAAAGACTGATCCCTTCAATCACCAGAATGAATAGTAGTGGAGAAAGGGGACAACCTTGCATGATTCCTCTAGTAGCATTAAAAAAACTGGAAGGTTTACCATTTATCAAGACAACAAAATCAACAGAAGCTAGGCACCCCATAATCCAATTTACACCAAGAAATGGAACCCCAATCTAGATCAATATAAGCCTGATGTAAGACCAGTTTAACCTGTCGAAGGCCTTCACAAGGTCTAATGTAAGGATAAGAGCACATGAATTCTTAATCTTCACAGATTGAAGGGTCTCTTGAGTAATACCAATAGGCTCCACAATCTATCTATTTTTAAGAAACCCAAATTGTTCACACGATATGTGTTTTAAAGCTGCATTATGGTTCAAGGGTTTTTACACTATTTTTTCAAATTCAATATGACTCATACAAAAATAATTAGCTATTTAGGAAACTGATAATAGAGAGATCCATGTTTAATTATATGAATTGATCTATTTATTCTATCTTTGGGAATGTTAAATGCATGTATGAGTATCTTATTTCTAGGTAGAGCACAGACCAAGTTGTGAATCTTTGATTCAATAAAGTTTGTTAAATTCTTTCATGTATTCATATGAGTGTGTGTCATAGTTGAACTGGTTAATAGTAATAAACAAGGACTAATGAGCGGTATACTCATGTTGTGGATGTGATGCCTTGTGTGAGACCATGAGGATGTTGGGTTATGATTCCTTTAATGTTGCACAAGAATCCCATGAACCTTCTATTGATGTTGTCCTAGCATGAGACCTCTTTTCCATCCTGAAGGGAGAAAGTGAACTCTTGATGTTGCAATCAGGTGAAGAAGGGAGACGCCTTGAAAATGAACAATTAAAGAAAGTAATAATCATAATATAATGACAATACATGTGTAACGATTGATGTGTCGATGCATGATTTGAGTTAGCATAACCTTTGGAAATCATTTTAAGAATGTTGTTTGTGCTATTGTTACATGCATAAGTGATAATTCATTGCATAGAAATTCCAACAAGTGATTTTATATTTGATTTATTGTGTGTAATTCTAGATTCATTTCATACTATTGAGGTTATGCAATGAAGAAATTAAGTGAGGGAATTTCCATTGACTGCTAGATGTTTGAGATCTATGTTAGTAGGACATGTTGTAGGTGGATTTATGTGATGATGGAAGCAACAATAAGACCATGAAACGATACAAAATACTATTACCTACAAAGATTCAGTCAACATGAGGGTAGCCTCACAGTTAACTAAAATTCTAATTCTTTGTGGAAGACAGTTGAAATTTTAGAATTGCAATTTTAGATTTAGGTTTTGCTAATGAATTTTGATGGCTACTTTGGTTGATTTAGATTTTTGTCAAGAGGACACACCGTAGGAATATTATGTGTTGATTCCTACCAGAGACAATTTATATGAGCATGAGTTCATAGTTAATCTTTGGATTTTTTTTTTGAAATCCATCAATAGGCGTCGCTTTTTCAATGTGCTTTCGACACTCCTGTAAACACTTCCGATGGCCATGTCATGACTCCGACGCTTCCCCCCTTCAGATGACCGATGGTTAAAGTGTCAGACTGTGTCGGAAGGTCGACTCTTCTAGTGTCGGATGTCATCGGTTCTGTGACACTTGGTGGATAAAAATACCAATGGCAGTGCCATTCCTCCAACACTTCTGTCCGTCAGATGGCTGACGCTTCAAGGGTTGGAGGACGTCAGATGTTCGACGGTGTATGCAATTTTGATTGGCACTTTGGAAGGAAAAATGGTCAAATATGCGACACAATTGTCTGTCGGATCTTCGACCCACACTAGTAGAATGTCGAAGATCCGACGTTACGCCACCGACGGCAAAAAAAAATGTATGCGTCGAAAAGGAGACATATAAGTGTCGAATTTCAGATATGCAAGGTGTTGGATTTTGGGTTAAATTTCTGTAGTGCATTAACATCTTATTTAAACAAAATGACTAGTAAGTACCTCACTTAAATTAGGGTTTGTGTGACTCAAAGCAACTTACCTATCCATAATTACGAACATAATTTATTAGACGACTCAAAACTTGTCTACAACGTTCCTCCCAACCATAGGCTTCATTTGACGTATGTTTTTCCGTCTAAATCCACCCTCTAGGTGGGCAACGAATCCACTAAGGTAAGGTTAACAAACGGGAGACTCTTTTCAACACGGGGTAGATCACACTCCTTGTTATTAATCAATTGATTCCATCATACCAATCCTATATTTATTCATGTTTCCTCAATATGTTAAACTATGAACCCTTATGTAAACTCCTTACCCTAAACACGAAAGGTTCACCATTATAATAAGTCTTCAATAACTTGTATTAGTATCCTTTCATGTAACCCCAATGTCCATTTTGTTTTTCTAAAACTTAATGCTTATCTTTTCCTGTAATCATGAGTTGTTTGTTGTTTGTGATAATATTCTCGTATGAAAAATCAAATATAATGTTCTTAATATATATAATGGTACATATGGAACATATAGAAAAAGTGCACCTTTTAAAGAAAGGGAATACCTTTATAAACAACATAAAAGGGAAACACATAAATTTATCTCTTCAAAATTGGTTGAATATTTTTATTTAAAATAAAAAATGACTTCCTTAATGTCATTTTTACGTGACTCGACTTGAATGTTCCCCATCCTCAATATTGTTCATCTTATCACATTGAAAATTAATAAATCCCACCCAAATAAATATTTACTACCCCCCGTTAATATAATGGAATTGAGTCATCTATTAGATACGTCGCCACATTGTATAATCATAGGTTCTGGTTGGTGGTCAATGGGTTAAATTCCTGACACATGAGTCAGCAAGAGGAATCCATGCGTCAGCTAACTCACTGCTTCCTTTCTTATAACTAATACCAATATATTTTGTTTTCCAGGCATCTAACTAAATAAAGTAAAGAAATCTTGACTTTTCTTGATATTTGAACGATCTATCTGCAACAAATCCAATGATACGACGACATAATCTATGGGGGGTATAGGATAGGAGAAAGCAACCGTGAGAATAAAAAAAATATGAACAAGTTTCGCTCTATGATCTGGAATCAATACAAATGCGCCTAAGGTAAATCTTTTCTCGATCACGGATCGAGTTCAACCCACGAAGCAATTAATGGGGATAAATAAAAATTGCAGGTATATAAAATAGAAATCAAATCACTGGTAAAAATAAAGAACGCATGTATAGAATTATTATGTTGGCGATAATTTTGGATTTGAGTTATATGTATATATATTTAATCCAAAATTACAAAACAACCAAAATGGATTTAATAGAACGTAGGTACAACAATCAAATTGCAGGTCACTCAGATCACCCGATATCTTGGTAAGGAAATCGGAGGCATTAAATACATAGTCAATCATTTGAGGCTCATATATGAATGGCTCAACGCAGTCAAACAATCAAGTCTTAATATATCATATCAGAATTGGTCAATGAAAAAGGCAGGCAACCCAGATCTATGGAAAAAAAAACAAAATGAATGCATACATTACCAGATCTAAATTCATTGCAGGCATTTTATAAAATCACAACCCATACGGAAATCCAATAAAAAAATACAAGTATTCTATACATCACATTAAAAACACGATATGCATGAAAATCCATTTATTAAAACAAAAAACAAAGGAATTCTATTTGAACTCGATTCACGTAGGCTTTAAAATGCTCCATATCTACATATCTAGATCCACGAAGTAGAGATTAGGATTCATAATTGAACTGCCAGCATAAACACGATCTGGTCTATTAAAAAAATACATATTCTCTCAGCTACCTAACATTATCAATTTCACCAAATTTTGATAAAGCTGGTATTCATTCTTATAATGCCTTATATTTACACTTCATGTTTTTCGGTCATGTTCTGAGGGGATGTTACATACTTTCTCCCTTATAATTAACACCATCCTTCGTGTTACATATTCGACCAAGGTTTTGTGTTCATTTCTCTTTAGGTTTTTATTGCTTGCTTCCACATCCTTCACGATGTTTTTTTTAGGTTTTCTCTAATCATCTTCAATATTTTGTGATTCCCACAAGATTTTCTTTTTCATCACCTGTACTAATTTTGTCCAACAAAACCAGATCTTCCAAAATTTATTCAGTGAACAAGTCATTAATTCATAATCCAACATAGAACGTAAACAAAAAGTCATTTCTTCAAAACAAAATTTGCAATTCACAGAACATATTATAGCCTTTTTTTGTGCTTTTATCCTCATAAGAAGACCTAATACAGTATTAACCTAAAAAGAATTCATAAATAATTCAGATTTACTTATATTTTCGGAGCATGTCTTTTACCTCGAGTACTTGGATGCTTTAACTAGTCCTCAACTTGAGATAGACATCTTTTCATTCACAAGTTAGCATCATAATTTCAAACAATAAAATTTTAAAGTTTATCATTCATCCTCGCCTTTGAGGGAATTTTTCCTATTTAAGTATTCATAACATTTTCACATTAATACTTTTAACAGTCTAGTTACTAGGCAAATCGTTAATATGTGTGTGTGTGTGTGTGTGTGTTTCATCATGAAGTTTGAGCAACTTTCAACAACACTTTTTCCAGTCAACAAACTCTCCCTTGAGTTTTTCATCTTTAGCATATCTTTGTTGAACATTGAACTCTCTGTCGAGTTGCTAACATCAATTGGACTTACGGGGTAAAACTTTGAGGTTACTCTCCTTTTGAATGCTAGTCAAAAGTTCCCCCCCAAAAAAACATCAAACAACATCCTGCTTTCGAGATGTTAAACTTTGTGCCTAGGTCTTTCCATTGATATCAAGGACTCTCTCACAATTCTCCTCAAGCTATCTTGCTTGAGTCTAGGAATTTCTTTTCCACCTAGCCTCCTGCTTGAGTCCAAAAAAATTTACTTTAGCACAGTAGAGCAGGATCCTCAATTTTTCCCCTTAATGTTCACTTAGAGAAGAGGTTATTTTCTCCTCAATCCTTCATGCTTGAGTCCAAGAATTTCTTTTCCACCTAGCCTCCTGGTTGAGTCTAGGAAAATTTATTTTAATCATCAACCATTTATTTTTTTCCTTGCATATTTGATAATTACAACATGTTACATAAAAATAGGTTCACATGTTTTCTTACTCCTGTTTTAATATATCTGTTCATGAGTTCCTTGATATTTATTCAGGTTCTTACCATATGCTTACCATGCATAATATGTTATTCTCTTGTCTTTCAACAAGTTCCAAATAATATTGATCACCTACCAAATCCACTTGTTAGTACCACTTTGTATCATCAAAAATCAATTTTTTGTAAGAAAATATTTTCCCTAAGCATAATAATAAGAAATCATCCTTCTTACTGCCACCTTACTGCATGATCATCCGAAATGAACATCCTCTTTTTGTCCTTTATTTGCATCCTTACGTCATGGTTCAGTAAGATACAAAATAATTTTCTTGGCACATTCATTTCGAGTGAACTATATACGCACATTGTTTATAAACAAAAGAAGTACAATAGATTTATTGACCGCTTAAAAGAATTTAGGATAACCTCTTTTCTTTGTACATACTAACACTATGTAAGTAACAACAAATGGTCTACATATATACCTACATGCCTTCATAAAGATAACCACATACCTTCATAAGGGTGATCACATACCTCCTTTTTACATGATGTTCATATGCCAAGAGACAAGTTGACTTGAAATAACAAATATTAGTATTACACTCAGTATCTCATATAATCCATATATCAAAATGAAATATATTGTCAAGGTATCCATGCATATAACGTATACCTCTATCTCCATCACATTAAACTATAACTTTTATAAAAAAAACACTCAAATTATTCTAACATCCATAGTAAAAATCACTGGAATAATAAATGCATTTCCCTCATAAGCATCGCATGAACTACATGAAAAACACATGTATACCTTTTAATTAATTATAACCATTGTCATTTTTATTGAATTGACAAGCAAGGGTACAAGTGTGTTCTAATGTCACACATTATTTTTATAATCACTTATCCTAGATACAATCACATACTAGAATAAAACAAGGATAATACTACGAGTTATTCTCTAGACAATTTCCAAGTCATAAAAAACCTCACATTAGTAGAATGTCCAAGTAAACCAAATTAAGTTAATTTCTTTGTTTTCAAAAGAATCTAGATATCTTCATTTATTAAGGCTATACTTCTAGTGGGACATTAGTTGTTCCTATGAAACAAACCTATAATTCCTAGTTGATACCCCTGTAATGTAATAGAATTGGTATTAACGAAAAAACTTCACATCAACATAAATATGATTCCCCCATAACTAAAAGAATATTAAGTACATTAGTTAAATATGTATCCAGGTTGATTCCTCCTTTAATGTATCTTCTAACAATTCCAAATAATTGCTTAGATTATCCATATGAGTCTCATCTTTGGCAATCCTGACGATGGGTCAATCAAATTCAATTAGTTATATAAAATTAACAAAATGTATCAACCGTACTCACTCAAATAAAATGATTGTTGAAACTTAATGGCATCCACTTTCAAGAAACATAGAGAAAGGTGATAAACATTTTAATTCGATCTACCAAGTCAACATATTTATGAGAGTTCCTTAGTTTAGAATATAAACTTTATGTTTAAACATTCACAACTAGGATGACTTTATAAGAACCTAGTTTATAAAGCCTTAACTCCAACAGTCTAACTATTTCAATCATTTTAATGATTACTTTCTAATCCTCTAATGAAAACTAATTGTACGGTATGAGGAGATATTGATTGACTAGTATTTACCCATAAATGATCATTCAATTATATAAGGAAACATATACAATGCTCACATATAGATGATGTTATGCCATTATAATGCTTCAACAAAATGGAACATACTTGCAGTTCAAAGATGACTTGTCGGTTACCTCTGGTTGATCCTTGGTAATGAAATATGTATGCTTGCATCTTATAGATGAATTCTCTTTGCTTGTTCATCTAAATTATATTTCTTTCCTCCAACTGATCCCAAATAATCCCAAGTGTTTGTAATCGGTGTTGTGATACCATATGTAACGCACCCAAATTCCTCAATGTAAATTTTGAGAAAATGAAGTAAACTTTTCACTTTTACTATATCTAAACAAGCCAACTATGTTAGTCTCTTGAGAGTGTATAAACACATAATCATAAACATTACTATCATTTTCATTTGTTCATATAAGCAATCTATAATTCAATTTGATTAAGTCCCATTGAGTAGTTGACAAGAGGATTATACTAATGACCATACTAGTACAAGAATAATGGTAAGAATTTATACATCAAATATAAAATCACATTAATTCTAATTTATTCTTCATTTCTCATCTCTCACCTGATGTATAGGATATATGTATACATAATCTTATAAAATAAGCTCTTATTACTAAAATATACAAGCTCACACCTAGTATCCACTATCATAGTATATTTTTATTTATTTAAAATACTCATGGATTTTAATTGCTTGAATATTCTTCTATTAGTAACATAACACACATTTTAACATAGTTTTAAAAATAACCAAATAGAGTTATGATAACCCAAGTAATTAATCTAGCTCCATATAAGCATTTATAAGTAAACAAGGCATTCCTCTATCTAATAAGATTTCAAACCAAACAGAAGATTGTTTCAAAATTTGGTCTTAAATAAGAAGGTTACTTCTTTAAACGTGCATTTAAAATTACTTATCTTCGTGAAAGAAAACCAGTACAGAGGAAATAAGTATTAAGTACAATATCTTACCACATCATTAGCACGATTAATTCCTTGCATAACCATTTGATTTGAAGTCTAACCTGAAGCATCTTTTGAACCAATTTTGCACATTAAATACATATGAAAGCATAACAAATTCAATATATATCAATGTTTTATAAGGAAAGAATAATCACATTTCTATTTCACTCTATTAACTTCACCATAAACCATGTATCACATTAACATCTTATTTAAACAAAACAACTAGGAAGTACCTCACTTAAATTAGGATTTTTGTGACTCAAAGAAACTTATATATCCATAATTACGAACATAATTTCTTGGACGATTGAAAACGTGTCTATGACTTTCTTCCCAACCAAAGGCTTCATTTTACATATGTTTTTCTATCTAAATCCACCCCCGAACTGGACGAATCCCCTAAGGTAAGGTTAACAAACCAAAGACTCTTTTCAACACGAGCTAGATCACACTCCTTGTTATTAATCAATTGATTCCATCATACCAATCATATATTTATTCATGTTTCCTCAATATTTTAAACTATGAACCCTTAATTAAAATCTTTACCCTAAACATAAGAAGATAACATAATATGAAAGGGTCACCGTTATAATAAGTCGTCAATAACTTGCATTGCTATCCTTTCATGTAACCCCAATGTCCATTTTGTTTTTCTAAAACTTAATGTTTATCTTTTCTCGTAATCATGAGTTGATTATGATAATCTTCTCATATGAAAAAACAAATATATATGTTCTTAATATATAAAATGGTACATATGGAACATATAGAAAAAGTGCACCTTTTAAAGAAAGGGAATACCTTTATAAAAGGTATAAAAGGGAAACACATATATTTATCTCTTCAAAATTGGTTGAACCTTTTTATTTAAAGTAAAAAATGACTTCCTTGATGTTAGGTTTACGTAACTCGACTTGAATGTTCCCCATCTTCAATATTGTTTATCTTATCACATTGAAAATTAATAAATCTCACCCGAATAAATATTTACTCTCTCCCCCTTAATATAATGGAATTGATTTGTCTATTAGATACGTCGCCACAATGCACAATCATAGGTTCTGGTTGGTGTTCAATGGGTTAAATTCCTGACACGTCAGTCAACAGGTGGAATCCATGCGTCATCTAACTAATTTCTTCCTTTCTTAAAACTATTACCACTATATATATATATATATATATATATATATATATATATATATANTTATCTACACCAAATCCAACGATATGCCGACATAATCTATTGGGAGGAGCAAGCAACCGAGAGAATAATGAAAATATGAACAAGTTCCGATCTATGCTCTGGAATCAATAAAAATGAATCTAACGTAAATATTCATCCGATCACCGATCAAGTTCAACCCATGAAGCAATTAGTGCGGATAAATAAAAATCGCAGGTATATAAAACAAGAAATCAAATCACTGGTAAAAATAAAGAATGTAAGTATACAAATATTATCTCGGCGATAATGATGGATTTGAGTTATATGTATAGATATCTAATCCAAAATTAAAAAACAACCAAAATGGATTTAATAGAACACAGACCTAAAACAATCAAATCATATGTTACTCAGATCATCCGATATATTGGTAAGGAAATTGCAAGAATCAAATACAGAGTCAATCATTCAAAGCTCAGATCTGAATGGCTCAGCGTAGACAAACAATAAAGGCTTAAAATATCATATCGGAATTGGTCAAAAAAAGGCAGGCAACCCAGATCTATGGAAAAGAAAAACAAAAACGCATGCATACATTACCAAATCTAGATTCATCACAAGAATTTTATAAAAACAGAACCCTTATGGAAATCCAATCAGAAAATACAGGCAGTCTATGCATCACCGTAAAAACACGATATGTATGGAAGTCCATTTATTAAAACTAAAAACAAAGGGATTTTATCCAGACTGGTTTCACGCAGGGTTTAAAATGCACCATATCTACAGATCTGGATCCACAAAGTAGAGATTAGGCTTCATAATTAAAGTGCCATCATAAACACGATCTCATCTATTAAAAAAAAGACATATTTATTTATCCTAGCGCAGACAAGAAATTAAGGTTATGATTAATACCCAATCCAATGAAAATCAAAAACAAAATCTGATCTATACAAAAATAATAATAATCTATTTTTAAGGTCACTGCCAAGGGAGACACCAAATTGGTGTATGAGACCCCCTTGTTTGTGGGACAAGGGACCCCCTCTCAGCAGGGATTTAACCGCTAAAGTTTAGAGAGGTGTACTTACACTACCCCCATCTGGATTTGAACCCGTGACCTCCTAAGAGGAAACACATGCTCTTAACCATTAGACCCACTCATGTTGTACTACCATTGAACCACTTACGCCATGTGCAGAGGAAAATTCGTAAGTCATTCTTTGATCTATGTTTTCCCACCCCCTTTTCCATAGAAACATCCACCTTAAAAACCCTTCGGATATCACAAAAGGATGAAAGGCTTCCTACACGTTTCTTCCAAACAAAACTACATGTGGTGGGTATAAACAATATATTAAGGATTCGGTTCTTTTTCAAGGAACCTCGACTACCAAGTGGAGGAATTTCCATCTGTCTAAACTCGATGAGGGTGATACTAATTTATAAATATAACTAGACTCGTTGCTTAAGTCTATTAGTAATTAAATTCATTGAGCATGTCCAGCGATTCCTCTTCAACTATATTTATGAGATAGTTTGATTGTATATTACATTCATTCATGAGTTAAAATAAATATATTAATGTTTTCCTTTATGTTAACTATACTATATGAGCCTACTAAAGCAGCTTGGTCGTATTTAGCTTTTAACATTAACTCATGTAAATGCTTAAACCAAAGGAGCAAGTTTAGTGTTCATGACCCTTAAGGTGACACCTGTCCTCTAATGACATGGCTTCCTAGCCAATCGTCCCTCCCCCTAGTGGATTCGTCCCCAAATCATCGTTTTGTTCATGTAACACTTTCAGCCGCCTAACATTATCAATTTCACCAAATTTTGATAAAGCTAGTATTCATAGTTACCATGCCTTTTACTTCAGCTTTACGTTTTCCGGTCATGTTCTCAGGGAATGTTACATTTGTATTATAAAACTTTACCAAGCAATTTATAATGTGAAGATGAGTAATGACAACAAGTAGTGACAAAATTTTGTTTTGCCAAAAACATTGAATTTGTTAACCTATAGGCCAGTGTTTAATTCTAATATTTGATATATCGATCCTAAACACTTTTTTTTTTAGTTGCAAATGTAGCTCTAAATTGTATATCTTGAATTTTGTCAAGTTGGTTAAATTTTATGGTTGTAAAAAAAAGCTATTTTACCTCCCATTCAGTTTGAAATATTATGTCATAACATGAACAAAAAAAAATGTTTTTTGAATATCATGATTACCATAAAAATGTTGGGAAATGATTAAATGTTCATGAAAAAAAATATTTAGGTGTAATATTTTATGGGAAAGCATTAGCGCTGCAACATTTGTCAAAGGAAAAAAAGAAATTTTTTTTATCAACAACCAAGCAACCTTTCTAGCCCGCACGAATGTGGCTCAATGGCGGTTCACTTGTTATGAAGTCACATGTTGTAAATTGGAGGTTACAAATTCAAATCACACTCGAGTTTACCCGTGTCCCATTATTGTAGGGTGTGTGGGGCACCTAGGGGTATAGTGGTAGCGGGATTCTATCCCTGGACCCCATGCCACATGAGAACCAACCCAGTCTCCAATTGTTGTTTCCCCTAGCCAACAAAAAGGCCAAGCAAACTCTCTAAGGATAAATGATTTTTTCCACACCAATAATTATGTTACATGCATTATAAATATGCTGTATCAACATATTTTCATTAAAAATGGTGTAACAATTTGTTTGAATGCATCCTAAAATATACGCATGACATGATTATTTTTTGTGCATATATCTAAGATTATTGATGGTATTAAAAATGACAAGTTTTCATTTGAGGTTTCTGTTTTCAGAGTCAATCCATATCTCATCAACAGAAAATACAACACATATGCATATATGGTGAAATCTAGAGAGTAACATTTTCCTATATGTGATTTTCAAAAAAAAAAAAAAGAGATGTATTATCAATAGTTGAAAAAAGTAAAGGTTTACTGCAGTCAAAAGAAACAGTTAACAAGTGGGAAATGACATCATATGAAGTATCGCATAAAGTTATTCACATAAAAACATATTAATGGCATAAGATAGTATAATATATGAGATTGCAGTTGTAGTAGAAAAAATATCAATATATATTTATGAGGTGTAGTATGCTAAAAAGACATAGTCATGTTTCAAAAATTGAGTGATGTTACTGGGTTATATGTAACGAAATTTGTGTTTAACACTGCACATTGTCTGATGCAATATTGAAAATAACTTTGCTATGCACAGTATACAAATTATAAAAATGAATGCAGATCTGAACAAAGGATAAGTTGGGAATGCGACTGTAACAAATAGGTGCAACTTGTTTTCTTGTTTCCATAGCTGGGTCTGCACATTTGACACATAGTAAAGTGAGACCATCAAGCAAAAAATTGAACATTGCAGAGCACAGTGAAAATCAACTGGTGCAAAAATATTGTTTGAATATTTGAAAATATTTTTTTTTGAAAAACCAAGTAATGTAGTTGTTTTAAACAAAAATGTCTATGTTGCAAAAAAAAAAAATTATATTTGAAAATAGATTTTTTTGAAAAAACAAGTAATGCAGTTGTTTAAAAAAAAATTCTATTTGCTATGTTCTAGAAAATAAGCTCCCATAGACTATTTTTAAGACTCGTAGTGTGATATGCCAGTTTTGTTTTTTTAAAGGGGGGTATGGGACTAGAAGAAAACCTGTGATTTTGTATTGGTTGTTAATTTCTTGCAAGATCAATTTTTATGTTGTCCGTTGCCAAGGTAAAAGTCCCTTCTTGGAATAATCTTTGTAGGTTGAATATCACTGAAGAAACACTTTGACAATATTGTTCGTATGAAACAACTGCAATTTCTCGGCAAGTCTGTTTGAGTAGTGGACCTCTTAAACAACATTCTATCAAACCGTCAGTTGTGTCCAAATTACATTCAATTTTGTGTTCATATCGAGTTTATGTTTCCAGTTTGCAGAATGTACAAAGCTGAAATTTTATATCATTGGCAAGTTGTAGGTGTCGAAGATAGCTCTAAATGGAGGAGCAAAGACATTTTTGGCTTTGAGAATTCCTTGGATCTGTAAATTCCATAGTTATATAACATAGGATATGATTAAAAAGTAACATAGCTGATTGTTCTATTGTTAAATGAAACAAAAGCAGAAAACATGGTTTCCTTGTGTACGCTAGTTTAAAAAAAGGAAGAAAAAAATTTGTTTTTCTTATTGCATGGACAACTTCATATAGGGGACGAGAAGCAGAGAAAAAAATCCAATTGCATAGCAAAAATGAATAGATATATCGGGTCTGGGGAATTGAGAGTGATGTGAGGGGGGTGGGGAGGGGCCGTATGAGCTTCAACCTTCACATGGTTGGACCTGTTTGATAGAGAATAAGATATTATTGAAACCAAGAGAAGATCATTCAGGTATTTTCATTTCATTTTTTTAGAATTTCATATAGGTTATTCCTTATTTTACATATCTATCAATCACTTATATGAAGATACCATTTTGTCATGATATATGCAGGTATTCGCAATGGAAAGGAATATAATGACAATTTGTATCATTCTCTAATGCATATTTGTAAGTTATCACCATAAAGAATTTGTCAATTAGATATCTTATTTTTGTTTCATTGATTATAACGTGTTGATTTCTTCATTTTAAGTACAGGTGTACTTGTCTATTTTATGAATTGATTTTATTGCACATTTGTTGAAGGAAAAAAGTTGATTGTGGGATAGTTATTTACCATGGGCAAGTAATGTAATGAACAATATTGAAAGTATTTGATTACAACATATTTTTTACAACCATAAGTATACCCTATTGATGGTGTAATAACTAATTTTTGTGAAATATTTGTGTAAAGCATAGAAGATGCCAAGAACATCTGATGTTATTGGCATCAGAGATGAACTTTGAGGTACAGATCCTTATTATCAATACAATTTCGACATTCTTTAGGAGTATTACCTATAGGCTTCCTTCTAGGCATTGGGAGTATCACCTATAGGTTTCCTTCTAGGCATTGGGAGTATCACATATAGGTCTCTTGAAGCTACCCTGACCACTATTAAAGGATTTTACATAATGTAGTTAGCAATCCCATTGACTAATTTTTAGTTGTTTGTGGCCATTGGCGGTAAATTCATTTCCATTTAAGACATTAATATAAAACTATATATGAATTGTATCCATCCTTTTTGTTGAAAGGTGAGAAATTTAAGCACTTGTATAATATTTCAAAATTTCTCCAGTTCTTTTTTTTTGTAAATAAAAGCATTCTATTACTGCATAGTCACTTAATTACATCCCAAATAATAGATCCAAAAACCACCTACCCAGTTCTGACAAAGCTTTACATTCGTCCCAAAATAGAACCATCCGTACTGAAACAAAACAGCCAGATTGTTCATAGCATGCCCCATCCCGATTACATACATAAGCTTCCCATAAAGAAAATCACTATAGGAACCACTAACAAATGACTGAACAAGATATAACATGTCACATCCCCTCCTGTCCACCAGAGAGAGAATGAGACCATTTCTGCTAGTTAACCAATGCAGGAGCATCGGGCTCGTAGTTCATTTAATTTTGTATGTATTTTTATGGATTCTTGATTTTTCAGAGATCTATAGATGCATGAACTCATCTTGCATTCAATCTATGCAACTCTACGGATAAATTCTCCAACTTCCCAACAGTAGAGAAATTGATCTTGTCAGTGATCAATTCGACGATCTACGGAGAAAGATCTTAAAGGAGATCGAATGACGGAGAAAGATCTTGACAGAAATTGATGGTCACCATTTGTTCCACATCTGGAGACAAATAAACTGCTGAGAATCAACCCACAAGAATCAACAGTGTGGAAAGCTTAACTTTGCGGAATCAGGGAAATATGGAAATTGCAATCCCACATGCGAAATAGACCATTGCAGAAAGGAAAATTGTGGAAATAGAGATCTATGAAGTCGCATCCTGCATCCTACAAGTTGTAAAAAGGAGGGTTGCGAAAGGAAATCTATGGGGAACAGAATTTACAGAAGGATGTTTTCGCATCCCACATCCAACAAGTTGCGAAAAGGATAGCTGTGGAAGGAAATTCAACCTATTAATAGAAGTCTTGGACATATTTGATCATTCATGCCATTTCCAATCTGACAATATAAGCCCCATAATGTAATATAGAATGCATTGAACTTAAAAACACACACAGATGTGTAAAACATGTAATACATAGTGGAAGCAAATACATTCATCAAAGAATTCAACATGTTCATCACAATTCATTAAAAAAAATACAGTTGCAGATATTACACACAAGAAATACTTATCTTGAAAGAAGCTTGTCCTGCAACTAGCTACATTTTTGCAACGTTCTACCCAACCATAGGCCAGTGCGGTCATCAATCTCTTAGTAGCACTGCCATCGCCGAGCTGGGCATGGTTCCCAAAAGGAATAAGGAACACTAGCAGGCTCACACATAGCCAAGGATACAACAAAACTCATCCAAGCCAACACAGTTGAGTTTATCAAGATGCAAACAACAAGCCAATATACTACTGGGTTTACCAGACTACAGTCAGTCAAGCCAACATTCACATTAAGGACTAGCCAAGCCAACTAACAGATGGGTTTATCAGGCTGCAAAGGAGCTGGAAATCTTGAACTGCTAAGCTAGTAAGCTCAACCACCGATCTATGGACACCTACACTAGATCGGGCTTAGCTCCTAAAACATCTACACACCCTACACAAGGAAGCATACCCTTCTCTGCTACATATTCCCTTAGGATATGCCTTACATTCCAATGTTGTTCAAGGTGTGTAAAGAAGAAAACCAACCCCTTTAGATCTATTTGTGAGGTTCCTTCCTACACTAGGTTTACCAAACTATTTCAGACCCAATTCCACTCCAAACTAGTTCTTAACAAGGAAAAATATGCACACACAGCAAACCACAATGTCAACGAAACAAAACAGGCTTCCACTCACTCTGTGACAGAGGATACCATTGCACAACAAAACTGAGGAAACCACAGGTGACCACTCTTTCTCATAAAGTTGAGTGATCTGCACTTCTTATTTGTTCAATAAACAAAGGAGACCTAGAACCTTTGTCTGACTAAGGATGGTAACAACAGGTGATCAACCTAGAACAAAAAGCGGTTTTACAAGTAGGATGAACACACAATGCGCATGGAAACAATGGAATAGAGAATGATCAGAATGGACCACAATGTTTTGGTGAGAGACAAATGATGGATTGGGCATGCACAATGAGAAAAAATCTGAAAACATGAAGGATGGATGATAAAAAACGTCTCGCCGCTCTCCAAAACGTGAGGGAAGATGAAAAAGTGAATGCATGAGGGAATGGGCATACGTTTTTGGGTGTTTTCTTTTGACACATTGATCAAGGTTACACATTCCCCCCCCTTATCCTTAGGAAATCATGCCCCCATCTTGTCATTTGTTGCATTGACATAGCTGGTTGTGGGATTTTAATTAAATTGCATATTTATATGATGTCCAATATTATAATGTGTTGGCTAGCACAAAATATTATTGGCATCAATTTTAATCACCAAAACATAAAACACTAAATCAATGGTGGGGATTTTTCCTTTAGCTCCACACCATGATTAATTACAATATTTTCATCATATATATTTAATGCAAATGAGGTTAAACCGAGGGTGTTACATTCCCCTTCCCCTTCAATAGCACTATCCTTAGCACTTTACAACATTGAACAAAAATTCTACGTTGGTACAGCCTTTAGTGCTCCGTATAATTGAACAAAAATGGATGTGTCAATCGCATGGAATCCTCCATCTCTCATGTAGCCTCTTCAGGATCATAGTGCTCCCATTGCACCTTCACCTGCCCTATGGCTTGGTTTTGGAGGATTGTGACCTTCCTGTCGAGGATGTGCATTAGCTTGACTTGGAACTCAATCAAGTTCCACCTGAATCACATCCCAATTTATCACATGGTTAGGATCATGTACATATCTTTTAAGTAAAAAAACATGAAAAAAATTATGGGCCCTAGTGCTAGTAGGAAATGCAAGTCTATATGCAACTGGCTCTATTATTTCAATCACTTCAAACGACCCACAGTATCTAGGTGATAGCTTGGCACAACTTCCGGTCTTCAAGGAACTCTTATTTTCCCTCACTCTGAGGTAAACATGATCCCCAACACTGAACTCTCTGTTGACCCTATGCTTATCTACATAGATTTTCTGTCTATCATGGGTTGATTTTAGATTCTTCCTAATCTTTAAAACCTCCTACTCCATCTCTTCGAGAAATTCTGGACCAAGCAAAACCCTGTTCACTGGGTTATCTCAAGTCATTGGTGTCCTACACCTCCTGTCATACAAATATTCATAGGGACTCATCCCCAAGGATGCTTGTTGTCCATTTTTATAAGCAAGCTCTACCAAGTGTAAATAATCTTCCCACTTGGCTGGTTTTCCATCACATACATGTGAAGCATGTCTTCAAGCACTTGATTTACTCTCTCTGTCTTCCCATCAGTCTGAGGATGGTAGGAAGTGCTAAAATTCAAATTTGTACCCAAATCTGCAAACAATCCCTTCCAAAAATTGGAAGTGAACTTGATATCTCTGGCAAAGACTATTTCCTTAGGAAATCCATGCAATTCAAAAATCTCCTTCATGAAGATCTTTGCAATGTCATCAGTATTACAAGTAGACTTAACTAGTATAAAATGTGTTTCCTTTGTCAACTTGTCCACCACAACCATGATGGAATCATGTTGTCTCCAAGTCATTGGAAATCCTGTAATAAAATCCATGGAAACAACTTCCCATTTCCATTCTGGAACTGGCAAGGGATGCAACAAACCTGCTCGATGTTGATGCTCAACCTTCACGTACTGGAATTTCATGCACCTTGAAATATATTCAGCCATGTCCTTTTTCATTCCTGCCCAAAATTACTTCTTTCTAGCTATAGCAATTGTCTTCTGGTGTCTTGGGTGACTAGAATATGGAGCTTGATGGATCTCATCCATAACAACCCTCCTCAAATATGCTACATTTGGAATATAAATTATGTTCTTATCAGTAAGGAGTCCATCTTCTTTTAATTTATATCCCTCATACTTCTTTTCAAGGATTTGATGCTACAACTTTTCCTTGACATGGGCATACAATACATCTCTAGCAACATGATTAACAATCTGTTGCCTCAACTCCGATTGGAAAATACTAATGGATTCCACATGCATTTCATGCACCTTCCTGCATAGTGCATTAGCTACCTTATTCTATTTTCCCTTTATATTCTTGATTTCAAAATCAAACTCACATAAAAACTCTAGCCATCTAGCTTTCCTATCATTTAGAGTAAGCTGATCAAACAAATACTTCAGACCACAATGGTCTGTCCTTAGCTCAAATCTTCTTCCCATCAAGTAATGCATCCACATCTTGAGAGCATGTACTATGGCTACAAGTTCCAGATCATGAGTGGAATATTTCTTCTCATGTTCCTTCAATTTTCTTGAATCATAACATATTCCGTGGTTGTCTTGCATAAGAACCCTCCAAGTCCTTGACCACATGCATCAGTACACACCAGATAATATTTCTCTAGGTTTACAACTTTCAAGAATGGTGCACTTGTGAGAAGATTCTTCAACTGTTGGAAGCTTTCTTCACACCTTGATTTCCATTCAAACTTTATCCCCTTCCTTTGCAAAGAAATGATGGCATGTGGAACCTTGGACAATCCTTCAATGGATCTTCTATAGTATCTTGAAAGTCCCATAAAATATCTTACATCTATCACATTTCTGGGAGTATTCCAATTCATAATGGCTTCAATCTTGTCAGGGTCCATAGATATACCCTCTTCTGAGATAATGTGACCCAAATAATGAATTCTATCTTTACAGAAGTCACACTTTCTTAACTTTGCATACATCTTATGCTCCTTGATCAATTTCAATGTCAATCTTAGATGTTCTTCATGTTCTTCCTCATTCTTAGAATAAATAAGGATGTCGTCAAGGAAAACAAGAACAAACTTTTCCAAATACCTACTGAAGACACTATTCATAGGGCACATAAATGTAGCTTGTGCATTTGTGAGACCAAATGGTACCACTACAAACTCATAATGTCCATACCTTGTCCTGAAGGTTGTCTTATGAATGTCTCCATCCTTGATTCTCACATGATGGTTACTAGACCTCAATTCAATATTGGAAAATACCTTTGCTCCTCTCATTGGATCAAAGAGGTAATCAATTCTACGAAAAGGATATTTGTTTTTCACAGTGACTTTGTTCAGTTGTCTGTAATCAATACACAATATGAGTCTACCATCTTTCTTATTCACAAACATAATGGGTGCTCCCCAAGGGCACACACTCAGCTTGATTTACTTCTTCTCCAACAACTCTTGCAACTGCATCTTCAGCTCTAGCATTTTTGGTGTACTCATTCTGTAGGGTGCCTTGGACACTAGTGTTGCTCCTGGCACAAGCTCAATTGTGAAATCAATGTCTCTCTTTCGAGGAAGCCCTGGAATCTCATCAGGAAAAACATCCCTAAATTCCTACAGCACATGAATGTCCTCCAACCTAGGAGTATCATTCTCTATTGCCTCCACAATATGAACCAAGTGGTAGAACATTCAGATCTACAAAAGTGACCGATCCATTCATCACCAATGGGAATTTCTCTACCACTTCACTAACCTTTCTCTTAGTTCTAGTGGCTAGCTGAATTAACCACGATTTACTATGCTTTACTTTCTTAAAAGAATAAATCTCCACTACTCTAGGAGAAATGTAACTGTGAATAGAACTAAGGTCAATCAAAATAGAAACATATTTCTAAAAAATATTACCTGCAACTTCAACCATAGTTGACTCGTGATCTTCCTGGAGGTCCTCCATTGCTACATAAATCCTAGGGATGACCGTTGCTACTTGACCCACAGTTTATGGCTCTTGAATGTTGTAATATGGCCTTGAATTCTCATTCTCAAGTGGACAATTCCTATGCATGTGGGGTTCTCCACATTTCCACCATTGGAGTGGTTCTCTATTCTGTTGTGGATCTCTTGGCTTTTCTCCCACCACTCTAGCTGGATGCTTCTCAACTTGGGATGGCTACTTATGTTGATTCCTGAAGTTAGAAGCTTTGAGACCTTTCTTCCTTTGGTCATACTTCTCATTCTTCTTGTCCTTCCATGTCTTATGATAATTAGGTTTTCCTTTTCTTTGCTCATAGCAATACTCAACTTTTCTTATCTCTTATTCCAGAGTTCTAGGTTCATAAAACTTAATTATTTCTTTGTAGGACTGAGGAAATCCACTCAGGAAACACTCGATTCTAGTTTTTTCATCTTTGATGTACCTTAAATACCTCAATAGCTCCAAGAACTTGTTTGCATACTCTTCCATGGTTTGCTGTCCCAATATTAGCTCATGGAATTCTTTGATCTTATCATCATAGTACTTATCAGAGATGTACTTCTGCTCAAAATACTTTTGGAACGGTTTCCGCACAATATTCCTTTCATTAATATTTTTGACTTTCCTAAAGTGCTCCCACCATATGGATGCTCTTCTAGTAAAATTGAATATGGCTACTCTATCCTTCATATTTCCAGAGTAGTCTTGGACTTAGAAATATTTCCTCATCCCAAGAAGCCAAGATTTAGCTTCTTGACCATTCTTTATCTCACCATTGAAGGTAGGAGGCCTTTCCTTATTAAATTCATCATGTGAACGGTTCTGGTAGCACCTCTTTCTCTTATTCTCATGAGAAGAATAACTTGAACCACCAATGGATACTTCAGATTTAGATGACCCACTAGGAGATCTATTTCTTCTTCTAGCAGTGCTCTTACTTCCTTCTGGCCTCACTATTCGGTCCTCAGAGTTCATCCACCTCTGAATGTCTGTCAAACTTTGTAGCATGGATGCATTCAACTGATTCTTCTCCTCCAGAGCCTTAACCAATCTTTCATTATCTTCCCTTTAACTTTGCATCTCCACCCTTAGGATTCTCACGATGGCTGCAAAATTTGGGGGAGTATCTTGAACCCTCCTCCCATTAGATTTTGTCTTAGAATTTCCAACTTGGAAATTTTCCCCCATAGCCTATTCCTCGTATTCATTGGGGTTCTATGCATCATCACACATGTCAGTTCTCATGGATCATCCAAACCAACTTTACCAAGTTGCACTATCTAGAATGATTCTCTTTGAAGGTGACTATAATTCTATAAAATTCATTAATAAACAAAATTATTAGTTGCATAATAAAATCAGAAGCAAAAACAATTTACCAAAAACTTTGTTAACTGTTCAGCTTGGCCCATGAAGTCCCAATGCTACAACTCGTAGCTCTAATACCACACTATCACGTCCCCTCCCATCGACCAGAGAGATAACATGACCATTTATTCTACCTAACCGATGCAAGCGCATCGGGATCGAAGTTCATTGAATTCTATATGTATTTTGATGGAATCACAATTTTTCAGAGATCTATAGAGGCATGAACTCATATTGCATTCACTCTATTCAACTATGCAGATAAATTCTCCAAATTCCCAAGGACAAAGAAATTAATCATGTAAGTGATCAATTTGGCGATCTATGAAGAAATATCTCAGAGGAGATCGAATGAAGGAGAAAGATATCAATGAAAATCAACGATCACCATATTTTATGCATCTAGATATAGATCAACGGCTGAGAATCAACCCGCAAGAACCAATGGTGTAGAAAGATTGAATTTGTGGAATCGAGAAAATATGAAAATTTTGATCCTGCATCTCACATGCGAAATAGATTGTTGCGGAAAGGAAAGTAGTGGAAATAGAGATCTGCAAAGCCGCATCCCGCAGCCCGCAAGTTGCGCAAAGGAGAGTTGTAGAAGGAAATCTATAGGGAACAGAACTTACATAAGGATGTTTCTGTATCCTGCATCCCACAAGTTGTGGAAAATAGAGTTGCGGAAGGAAATTCAACATGTTAATAGAAGTCTTGGGAAAATTTGATCATTCAAGTAATCACCAATCCGACAATCTAAGCCCCATAATGCAATATAGAATGCATTGAACTTAAAAAGATACACAGATTTGTAAAACATGAAATATATAGCGGAAGCAAATACATTCATCAAAGAATTCAACATGTTCATCACAATTCATTAAACAAAATAGAGTTGCAGAGATTACACATAAGAAATACTTATCTTGAAAGAAGCTTGTCCTACAACCATCTACGTCGCTGTAACATTCCACCCAACTATAGGCCAATGCGCTCATCAATATCTCAGTAGCACATCCACCCGTGAGCTAGGCATGATTCCCACAAGGAATAAGGAACACTAGAAGGCTCACACATAGCCAAGGATATAACAAAACCCAACCAATCCAACACAGTTGGGTTTATCAAGCTGCAAACAATAAGCCAATATACTGTCGAATTTATCAGACTATAGTAATTCAAGCCAACATTCACATTAAGGACCAACCAATCCAACTAATAGATGGGTTTATTAGGCTGCAAAGGAGCTGGAAAGCTTGAATCGCTAAGCTAGTGATCTCAACCACTGAACTGTGGACACCTGCACTAGATTGGGCTTGGATCCTAAAACATCTACACACCCAACACAAGGAAGCATCCCCTTCTCTACTACACCATCCCTCGGGCTATGCCTTCCATTCCAGTGTTCTTCAGGGTGTGCAAAGAAAAAAACCAACCCCTCTAGATCTATTTGTGAGGTTCCTTCCTACACTAGGTTTACCAATCTAGTTTAGATCCAATTCCACTCCAAAATAGTTCATACTAAGGAAAAATATGCACACACAACAAACTAGAATGTTAATGAAAAAAAACAGGCTTCCACTCACTCTGTGACAGAGGATACCATAACAAAAAAACACTAAGGAAACCACATGTGACCACTCTTTCTCATAAAATTGAATGATCTCCACTACTCATTCATTCAGCAAACAAACGAGACCTCGAGCCTTTGCACGGGTGAGGATGGTAACAACAGGCGATTAACCCAGAACAAAACATGATTCTGCAAGCAGGACGAACACAGAGCGTGCACAAACAGAATGGAGTAGAGAATTATCAGAATGGACCACAACATTTCGGTGAGAGCCAGATGATGAACTGGGCATGCACAATGAGGGAAAGGTTAAAAACGTGAAGGATGTATGATAAAAAATGTCTTGCCGCTCTCCAAAACATGAGGGAAGATGAAAACATGAATGCATGGGGGAATGTGCATATGGTTTTGGGTGTTTTCTTTTGACACATAGAATTTTCCCAAAGGCTCAAGGTTAAAAGTTCCCCCCCTCCCCCCCTTGCCTCAGCCTTAGGAAATCATGCCCCCATCTCATTATTTATTGCATTGACATAGCTGGTTGTGGGTTTTTAATTAAATTGCATATTTATATGATGTCCACAATTATAATGTGTTTCCTAGCACAAAATACCATCGGCATTGATTTTTAATTGCCAAAACATAAAACGCTAAATCAATGGTGGGTATTTTTCCTTCAGCTCCACACCATGATTAATTACAATATTTTCATCATATATATTTAATGCAAATGGGGTCAAAACCGGGGTGTTACATAACAAAACAACCAAATTGTTCATGTCATGCCCTATTCTGATTACATACATAAGCTTCCTATAAATCCTATCACTACTGGAACCACTAATAGTAAATTGAATAAGAAATAACAAGAGCATAAACACAGGGGCCTCAAACCCAGCCCTGGGTAGACACTCCCAGAGAGGATTGTTTCGTCTTCTTCACCTCCTCGGAGGACTCCTTGACAGTCATGTCAATTGAATTGGCCATGCCCGTCCCTCCGACCTTCTCCTGCTCCATCCTTGGGTGGAAGAATTGAATCCCAATCTTTGTGGCCATAATGTCTATCTTTATTTGCATTAGCCGACAATCGGATTTGTACTCCTTCCTCTCACTGGTTCTTCATCCCCTTCCCGTTTTCCAGCAGCGCTAAGTGAAGAGTGCACTATTAGGTTCATGTTAACCCAATAGAGAATAAACAATATGTCATAGGCCGCAATCCTCCCAACTGTATTATCGGGGTCTACCACCCAAGGTTCAACCTCACTACGAAATTCCTCCTGAGGCATGGACTTAGCTTCATCCCATAAATAGTCTGCAACGTCTAATTCAATTTTGTTGTGTGTCACCAGAGGAACAAAGTTTTTGAAGAAGTCAACAGCCTCTTGTGGTTGTATCTAGTCTCTAGTCACATGACCCTTGTCACGATTATCGGCCGAGACTTTCCCCAATTCCAAGATTCTCCTCTGAGAGTGTTTGGGAGCTACGAAAAAAATCCAAGATATAGACTCTTCAACAAGCACCAGCACTTCAGAGTGAAAAACACAGTCATGAGCGCTTTCGACATAAAATAGTCTAGGAGAGTCCACAAAGGTCGTTGAGCAGAGGGAGGATTTGCTTCCAAATAGAAGGGTGGAGGCCACATCACCATCATAACGGTGTTGTACTCGACCTTTGTCATCCTGGATTGGCATCCTATGAGCCTTAAAGACCATATTTTTCCTGTGCTATGAATAACTATTATCCATCCCTTCGGGCCTGAAACCATACTTCCCACCATGCACTCAGGCATGGCTAGGATCCTCATCTGCAAATGTACTTCCCAACATGCGCTCATGCGTGGCCCAAACATTACACAAATACTATCGTCGGTGAAATGGATTACACAATGATTTCGTGCCCAACTTCTGTAATCAACCCACTTTCTAGCCCATCGGCAAAATGGACTAATAAGCATCATATCTAGATCAACGGTGGACTTAAATTGTTATAGGGAATATTTTATAAAGTATTGTTCCAAATAGGAATTTCTTCTGTTGCACTAGTTCACCCAATGAAATAGTTCTCCATTGTTGATCTACAGCAAGATCATTCTTAACCATTGATCTTCTTCATCCTTGCAACGATTAATTTCCATCTTCGCAACATATTTTCCTTTAACTTTCTCACTATTTAGTTAGCAAAATTCCTCTTTATCCATTGATCATCTCACCTCTTGATCACCATCATCGACTTGTAACGTCACTAACCAATATCTCCTACGCCATGGATCTACCTTACAATGCACAACTAAAAGTGACTTACAGTGTGTAATGTCAATAGTGAAGACATTTTGTCATTCAACTAACCATACAATTAACGTGGTCACAAGATATGATTCAAATGGGAAATTTCTTCCAAACTCAATCAATAAACTCAAGTAACCCAAAAATACAGGCATACGATCTTATTTCACAATGGTCCATTTTCTAAACCTAAATACAATGGATCAATCATTACAAACATAGACCTCTCTCTCTCTCTCTCTCTCTCTCTCTCTCTCTCTCTCTATGTGTGTGTGTGTGTGTGTGTGTGTGTGTGTGTGTGTGTGTGTGTAAGCTCCAAGAGTCTAAACTATGTGCTTATTCCTCTTGATTTAACCTTCCTCGATCTAACTAAGGTCCAATAAGCTACCTAAAATATTCTACGAGCTAACAAGATCTGTAAGCTAAAGCTAAGTTATCCATCTAAATGATTGAACTAGATTAAATAAAACTCTTACTATGTTTTCCATATCCTTCAAAGAAGGAACACAGTCCTTATTCAACTCTACTATCCTCTATGACTTACTATGCTTGATATCTATTATTTTCCAGTAAGGTAAACAAGTAGCTCACTTAATTTTTGCTTATTGTGGTTTTTTAACTTTTGGAAAATTATTGATGAAAACTATCAAGGATTAGAGTGAAGAAGGAATTTCTTGCATGTGGATCATTTATGCACTCAAAGTGACTTATGAGAATACTATACATTGGGTTTTTATCCCTGCATTAAGATTTGGTAAGCATTAACATTTTGTTGAAATCATGGTTGTGTAATAGTTAATTTATTGACCACCTTACAAATTGGGGTGATATCATATGATATTTTTATAAGATGTACTTTATAATTGTATAAATGGTAACTGAAAGGATATTCTACAATTTATTTGTGCTATATCTTTTAAAATGGGAAACATATTAACTTTGATTTTGACTTTTGGAGCAGAGAAAAAATAGTGGATTATGCTCTTTCCTCTGGCATAATATATGAGGGAGAAGGGTTTAAATACATTAAGGAGTGCTTTGAAAATGAAACAATTCATCTCATTGGCCTTTTGAGTGATGGTGGTGTTCATTCGCAATTAGATCAGTTACAGGTATTCTATATCTATAAATGCATTATTATGAGTTTTTTTTATCTTAGAAAAGATTATATATTTATCTATCCTATGCAAATTTTTATCTTTGTATTTCTCCATAGTGTAGTTGAATTCTATTTATATCACCATGCTGGATTCAGTTGGGTCTAAATATGTTATAATTGTAGAACCCAATGATCTACTAACATACATTTTAAGAGAAGGATACTCTTACATGGATCCATCAAGCAACCATTATAAAAGATGCTTGTTCTTATCCATGAATACATGAAATTCTAGTTAGATGTTCACTTCTAGAGTATGTGTATGAACTTGAATTCCAACTTTGTCCCTCAAAACGTTTATGTATTACTATTCTCTTTATGGAATCAATGTTGCATATAAAACCTTACACATTCAGCCGAATTATAAGGTCAAATCCATTCAGACTAATTTTTTAGGTATCTTGAGACATAAACAATGTTTGGATTATTAGTCTTTTCTTAGAATTACAAATGTTGAAATCTTGGTGTTAATATTGCCCCTTTCCCCAATTCTTAAAGGGTTCTAACTCAATGGTAGAGCGCCCGCTTTACAAGTAGGAGGTTGAAGGTTCGATTCCTTTGTGCCCTAATTATATTGCAATATTGATGTTTTAAATAAAATATATTTTATTATGATCTATTATGACTATGAGGGGGGTTCATAACCGCCCCCAAAGGTTTGTAAAGTATTTCAGGGGGGGTTCGAATCGTCTTTGTAGGTACCTACAATGGGGCTTTATAACTACCCCTAAAGGTTTTTAAAGAGTTTTAGGGGGGGGTTCCAACCACCTCTGTAGGTACCTACGAGGGGGTTTTTGAACCACCTCCATAGGTACCTATGAGGGGGGTTTAAATTCAGCCCTAAAGTTTTTATAATAGAGACTTTTAATGGTGGTTCTAAACCACCTATGTAGGTTGCTACGCAGGGAGTTTATATACACCCTTAAAAGTGACTTTTGGGGGGGTGTCGAACCTCCCCCAAAAGTGACTTTTGGGGGGGTTCGAATCACCCCCAAAAGTGAATTTTTTTTTGGAGGTGGGGGGGTTAGAACCGCCCCCAAAAGTCACTTTTAGGGTCGGTTTTGAACTCTTCTAGAACCGCCCCCAAAATTCAAAATTTTTAGCATCAGTGCTATTAGAATGGTTTGTTTTGATCTCTTCTAGAACCGCCCCTAAAAGGAATTTTTTTGGCATCGGTGCTATTAGGGGTGGTTTTGTAAAGGCTGCCTCCAAAGCTAAAACTGCCCCCAAAATTAACTTTTGGAAGGGGCTTAGAACCACCCCCAAAAGCATCTTTTGGGTGATTTAGAACCACCGCCAAAAGCCACTTTTGGAGAGAGTTTAGAACCGCCCCCAAAATTCACTTTTGGGGGGGGGGGGGGGGTTAGAACCATGCCTAAAAGTCACTTTTAGGGGCGTTTTTTATCTCTTTCAGAACTGCCCCTAAAATTCAAAACCTTTAGTATTGGTGCTATTAGGAGCGGTTTTGTAAAGACCTCCTCCAAATCCTAATTACCCCCAAAAGTGACATTTTGAGGCGGAAGACAACCGCCCCTAAATGTCAAATTTGTTGTAGTGCACCCATGATCTTGAGTTATCAACCATCATCCATGCCTTGAATATTTGGAGGCACTACCTCATGGGGAAGAAATTCATTTTAAAGACAGACAACATGAGTCTAAAGTATTTATTTGAGCAACAGGATCTAAATTCCAGGAAGTCCAGATGGTTGGATTTCCTTAGCGAGTACCATTTCAAGTTAAAGCATATAAAGGGAAAGGCGAATAAAATTGTTGATTCTTTAAGCCGATGAGCTTGTATTTTATATGAGGTGACTTTAATTCAAACCAATTCAATGTTACACGAGAGGATTAAAATGACCAATGGAGTTGACCCTTTCTATGTTGAAATCCTCAAGAAGGTCCAAGAGGACAGGTTGTTTCAGCAACAAAAAGAGTACAAGGTAGAAAAAAATAGACTGTTGTGGTCAAAAGAAAGAATGTATGTTCCAGAAGGAGGGGACATCATGTCTAGCATCCTCACTGAATTTCATCAGACACCCTACTAGGGGAATCCGGGACATCAAAAGATAATATCTGTAGTAAAGAAACACTTCTTTTGGCCTAAGCTAAAGGACGACATAGCAGTTTTTATCATGAAATGTCAAGAATTTCAGTTGATCAAAGCTGAGCACCAGCATCCTTCGGGATTGCTGCAGCCATTGACCATTCTGGAATGGAAGTGAGAGGTCATTAATATGGATTTTATTACGGTTCTACCAAAGAGTAAGAAGGAAATTGAATCTATATTTGTAGTATTTGACAAGTTGTCAAAAGTAGCACACTTCATTCCAGTGAAGTTGACCTAAAAGGCAGTACACATTGCTGACATCTTCTTCAAGGAGATATTTAGATTACATGGGATACCCAAGGAAATCATATCGGATCAAGATACAAATTTTACCAAAATTTTTTGGAGATCCTTATCCTACGGATTATAGATGTAGTTAAACCTTTAGTCCTTCTTACCTCCCATAGACAGATGAACAGACAGAACAAGAAACCATATTTTAGAAGACATTCTTAGGATGCATGTCACGAATAGCCCCACCAAGTGGGAATATTACCTGCATCTTGAGACATTTGCATATAACAATAGATACCAAACCTCCACCAAGATGAGTCCATTTGAGGTACTCTATGGAAGGAAGTATAGAACACCGGTTACTTGGGATAGCCCGGTGGACCGGCTCATGCTAAACCTCGACTTACTAAAGGACTTGGAACAATTGGTCACCAAGGTCCAACATAATCTTAAAGAAGCACATACCGCCAGAAGAGTTACATGGATAACAAAATAAAATATAAATACTATCAGATAAGCAACCATGTTTACTTGAAAGTAAAAGCAAAGAAAATGTCATTGAGCTTGGGGAGGTGCGGAAAGTTGGAACCAAGATTTTGTGGACCCTTTGAGATAATTGCCAAGAGAGGGCTAGTGGCATATGAACTAGATTTACCTGCTAACATAAGAGTTCATAATGTTTTACATGCATTCTTATTAAAGAAATATGTATATGATACTAAACATGTGATTGATTGGTCCTTGTTACAGGTCGAACCTAAAGGGAATTTTGTACCTGAACACCTTCATTAACTAGACAAGAGGGAGGTGTATCTCAGTAAGCGCACCATATCCTAGTTGAAAGTGCAATGGAAGCACTTTGAAGCCGATGAGGCTACTTTGGAGAATGAAGCAACCATGAGAGAGGCTTACCCCACCTTGTTTCATGATTTTATTCATAGTCCCTAGAACACTAAGGACGGTGTTGTTCTAAGTGGGGAGGGATGTAATATCCTGCATTTTCGATGTGACACTTATGGGAATAAGTCTCATTGCATGTGATGTTTATTTTATGTTTTATTTTGTATATTGGGCATAAGACCCCACTGCACATGAGAATAATGATTTGTTTGATATATTGGGCATAATTAAAATGTATATGTTTTATGTATATGAGTTCATGTCTTCAGCATGGACCCTGAAGAACATAATTGATGAGATATTTGTGTTGAGCACAAGATCTGAAGCACATGAAAATATAAGAATTGAAAGTGTTGGGCATAAGTCCTAGAGAATTCCAAGTTGATGTTGAGCATAAGATCTGGAACATCGGATCCTTGGCCATTGTATCCCTAGGTGTATCCTACAAATTCATCTTAGCATTAGTGTTGGCGACGAGCTCTAGAATTGCACTAAGTTGTAACTCCCTATTTATTAGCATTGAGTATGGGATCTGGATAAATGCTATGAGTTACTGAAAAATTAATATGTTGATTGAAAATGAATCTTATAAAGCATTGATCTCATATTACTTATTTTTAAGTGCTTAAATGAAATTTCAAATTTCTGTATCTCATCGAGTAATGAAGAACTACCATGTTATATGAGGTATTCCAAAATGCAAGGAGGTTTAGAGTTTCCTAACCTAGTTGACCTAATCCCTACCTGAAGGCCTTAATAAGAAGTGACTATAATGTGATTAGGGATCATGCTATATGATACCTAAAGTAAATATGCTAACAATGGAATATGTATATATAGTTATATATAATGTGAATAAAAGAGTAAGCATAAGTATTAATACTAGTAACTATGAATAATAATGAAAGGATCTATGCATTGTTACTTATTACACATATTAATTAAATATTAAATACCTAAAAGAGTCAAAGTAGGAACTATTCAAAGAGTTCCTAAGATAAATTAAATAAACATTAAATTCACCTAAATTAAGTAAAAAGGGTTACTTCAAGAAAACAATTGATTCATGATTTAACTACCCCTTTTCCTAAAGTCTGTCTATAAAGACCCATGCCAAAGGGAGGCTTGGGGATATTTTGATTTTCCATATATACTACACGGTTATTATTCTCAAGAGAGTTCTTGGAGAACATTTTTCCCCAGAGGAAAATCCAACTAGTACAAAAACTGTTATCCCAGATAGGGAAGCCTTACCTTAGGATCTATAAGCTACTTGCATGTTGGAACCAACTCAGGGGGATCCGGATTGAAACCAGGAATGGTTCTGGGCCATGGTTGGGTAGAATGTGGTAGTTCCCAAGTTATTTAGTTAACTAAACAGAGGTCAGAACTATCTATTTCCTTGTTAGTGTTGTGCGTTTGAGTGTGCATGATTTCCTGCCATTAAAATAGCTTCAAATTGTAGGTATGAGGTTTCTTTATCTTCCTTATAGCTCATACAGTTTTCTTATTAAATGAAGGGATTAAATTCTGGAATGACAATATGAATATTATCTGCTTGCTGTAGCTAGGTTATTTTGTTTACATAATGTTAAAAGAACATCTAGGTTTATTTTAGTTTACATATTCATACAAACCCTAGAATTAAAGATTATGCTACATGAGTGTTTTTTTTTCTTAACCATGATTTTCTAGTTAGGAAAGTATAGATTTTATTTGTAACTATTGATTTTAGAATTTCACATATACTTTAATCAATTTTCAAAACCATTGGAAAATACAGCCTCTATTATTTCTGCATTACTCTTCCATCATTCATATTTTAAATTCAATCTTCTCTAATGGTGTATTTTTCTAACAGATTCTAGATTATTTAAGTTAGCTAGATTCCTCATTATTGTTCAAACTTAAGTACAAAAGTAAAATAGAGTTTACATACAGATAAACAAATTTATAAAACCCACAGACGAGAGGTCAAATCTCTAGGTTGAAGAACTCCAAACTAGGATTAGATCATTTTAAAAATAACCAATAAACTATCAACCAAAAGAACTAATTAAATACATAGAAACAAAACTATATCTATCAAAATCCAACTCTACGTTTCCACTGCTGGAAGATTACATACTGCAAGCACGCTTATTATTATTTCGTCCATCAAATCCATTATATACAATGATAGCATAAACATTGTTCACAAACTTTAAACATAAATTAAACCCCATTTCTATGTTGAATCGTGAAAAATTACAAGTTATCTTAACTACTATAAACCAACCACTAAGAATCAAATATATACATAATATAACCAATTCATTAACCAACATATCCATTTAAAAAACTAGGATTGAATCCTCTCAGCATCGTTGCCAAAACAAAAATATACAGGCCGTGTTAAACACCATTCCAAGCGCTAGGACATCCTAGGATCAAAACCTATAGGATTATGAAATGAAAACCATAAAGCTACATTAAAACACCAGTCCAAGTGTTAGGACAGCCTAGGATCGAATTACAAACAAAACAAAAACCAAATGAATTACATGCCCAAGAATCGAATCGTGTAGGTATCAATATTAAATACAAGACTTTATAAACTCTACAAATTTACATAGAATTACATCAAACAATATATTCACTAGCAACGTATTTGCATAAGGGCCAAGTCACAGCTTCCAAATCTCACGACCGAAAACCCCAGCCTTAAACGCTTTTTAAACCTCTACACAGTCACATCTTTAAATAAAGATAAAAAAATGTGCATGTTGCGTATTCACCTATAGGCTGAGTCGGGCTCATGGTCATGAGGTGAAACCCCATCCCATAACCAACATCGAATTATACCCAAAAAATATAATGCCGAGAATGAATAATTTAAACCCTACTATCAATGCATATAGTCACGACCTTAACAAACATAGAAACCATATGTGCAAGCAGTATGCCAAGCTAATGGTCGTAATAAGAAAGCCCAGTCATGATAAGAAACCATATATTCCACAAATTTTATGCATAAACAATAAATTAATGTTGAAATATTGTAACTTCAAAGGATATTCTAAATGTATTTTACTGATGTAACCTAAGGGAGATGTTATTATTCCTCCGAAAAGTGTGTTACTATTGTATTTGGTCATCATAGAGTCATGAGGTAAAACCTCCTCTTCTGTCAGGTATTTAGTAGCCAAATTAATAATATATTATACTATTTTGATTATTCCTAGGTGAAGTCATCCCAAACAGTTTACTCGGGCTGACTTGTCTAGTGCAAAAAGTCAATTGACAATTAGTATAAATAGAGGAGTTGTGGTTCTTATTTGAACACACACACTCAATCACTTGTGTAGCGCATTGGAGAGAGAGAGAGAGAGAGAGAGAGAGAGAGAGAGAGAGAGAGAGAGAATAGAAGNTTTTGGGGTTGTCTTTTATACATCTTATATAGAGGAATTTTTTGCTGGGTTTTCTCTCCCTCAAGGGTTTCCCAGGATAAATGTTGTGTCTATCTTGTTATTGTGTTTCTATCAGTGATTCTTGATATGTTGTTGTGATTTTGAATTGAATACTATTGAATGTAGTCTAGCATATGAAAACTTAACATGGTATTAGAGCTAACCTGATTATAGCAGCTTTCACAAGGTGAAATTCTCCCTCCTCCCTCTCCGGAAGAAATTAGGGTTTCTGCAAAAGTTGGAGGACTGAATATCTACTTGCATAGAAAGTTACACCCTCCCAGAGTGAATCTATTGAGCCCTAGATCAAATTTTTTGGGTGGCTATATCTCCAAGAAATCCAAACCCAAGTTTGGTAGTGAACCAAAAAACTATAACAAAACAGAACTAGAAAAACTATAGTGCTGCAACTTTGCAAGTAGGACTTGAGGACTGAATATTAGGGATCTCCAGAAAGTAGCTATACCAAACAACTCTCCTCTTCCAAGTGCATCTACTAGTAAGGTCAATAACTCCTATTTTGAGAATTTTCATTTTTGAGTGACTTACTCGTCAAGATGGCCCCAAGTACTAAGCTTGAGGACAAATTGGAAGGCCTAGAAAACTTCCTGGGTTTCAAGTATAGGATTGGCCTTATTATGAGAGAGAATGGTCTTGAGAAGTACATCAAGAATGAGATTGCAAAACCTAAATAAGCTGAAGCCAAGGAGAAGCATGAACAAGACCTAATCAAAGCAATTAAAATCATTGTTGATTCCAATAAGGATCACTTGATCCCTCAAGTGTCATCCAAGAAGACACCTAAGAAAATGTATGATGCAATTTCCAGAATGTATGAAGGAAATAACATCAACAGAAAGATGAATCTAAGAACTCAATTGAAGGGAACTAAGATGAGAAAAGGAGAATCTGCTGAAGACTACTTCACAAGGATCTCCCAGATCAAAGAAAAGATAATTGTTGTTGGAGATACTCTTGATGAGGATGAATTGGTCATGATTGCTCTCATTGGCCTCATTAGACCTTGGGGCTCATTCATCCAAACTCTGTGTTCCATAAAAGAAAGCATGATGTTTGACATAGTATGGGAATATTACATACAAGAAGAAGTTAAAGTAGCCAATAGAGAATCTTTTCTCAGAGAAGATGATCGGGTTATAGCTACCCATACTAAGGAAAGAAAAAAATCAAACTTCAAGAAGAGTAATCATAAGTCTTCAAAGAATAAATTCCAGAAGAATAAGAAGAATTACTAAAAGTATCAATGCTACAACTGTCATAAGATAGGACATCTTGCTAGAGAATGTTCGTCACCAAAGAAAAACAACAACAAATGGAATCATGCTCATCTAGCTGAAGATGAGAATGAAGAAATACCTTAAAAGAGAACTAGAGGTGAATATGTAGAATAATATGTGTTATTCTCTACACTCTCTAGGTCTGTAACACCTAGAGAAGACACATGGATTATTGATAGTGGTGCCTCTAAGCAGATGACAGGAAAGAAGATAACTTTGTCAAATATTGAAGAGAAGAATTATCCCCAGAAGGTGTCATTGGGATATGACTATCAATATCCCATCAAAGGAATTGGTGAATCAAGCTACAAGCTTGAATCTAGGACCTCCATGAAGATGAAGGAAGTACTGTATGAACCAGGTTTAACTAGGAACCTACTCTCCATCTCAACTCTAGATAAGAAAGGGTATAGAGTTGCTTTTATAGATGTCCAAGTACTTATGTGGTCCATAGGAAAGACACTTGAAGATGTTGTTGTCATTGGAGAAGAAGAAGGAGGACTGTACAAGCTCAAAGGACATCCAGAGACATCCCTTGTCCATGAGACTACTAGATTAAGTGAATTGTGGCATAGAAGACTTGCTCACATCAACTACAAATCATTGCCCTATCTAAGTAAGGTGGTAATAGGGTTACCAGATATGAATATCAAACATGAGAGAACCTACAAAGGATGTGCACAGGGAAATAACATCAGACCTTCCCTTTCCAAAAAGTGACACAAAGACTAAAGGTACATTGGAACTAATCCATTCTGATGTATGTGGTCCTATGCCCTCCATATCCTTAAGTGGATATGAATACCATGTCACATTTATTAATGATTATTCAAGAAATATTTGGATACACTTCTTGAAGAATAAAAGTGAAGTGTTTAGGAAATTCAAGGAATTCAAAGTCTTAATAAAGAACCAATCAAAAAAGAGAATCAAGAAACTGAGATCAGATAATGATGGAGAATACACTTCAAAGAAATTTGAAGCATTCTGTAAGGAGGAAGAAATCAAGAGGGAACTAACCACTCCCTATAATCCCCAACAAAATGGTGTTGCAGAAAGAAAGAATAGAACTATCATGGAAGAAGTAAAGACCATGATTCATGATCAAGACCACCCTATGCACCTATGGGATGAATTTGCAAGAACAACCATATATGTGTAAAATAGATTATCCCATAGTGCTCTTGAATTCAATACTCCTGAAGAAGTGTATACCAGAAACAGACCTGAAGTAAGCCACCTCAAGATATTTGGCTGTCCAGTATATGTGCATATTCTGAAAGAGAAGAGAACCAAATTGGATGCTTCTGGCAAGAAGGTAATACCTCTAGGATACTATGAAGTCTATAAATCCTTCAGGATATACATTTCATGATTTCATCATATCGATATCAGCAGGGATGTAACCTTCGATGAAGAGGGAACTCTTAAGAAATCTAGCGGGTGTCATGTTGAAGAAGTACATGAAGAAGATGTACCTCCTAGAAGGAAGCTGAACTAACTCTTGAAATAGTAGAATCATAAGATCATGAGATGCTAAAGCCTTAGGAGCCCCCTACTATGGATATATATCGAAAGAGAAAACTTGCTTGGGTAAGAGAAATCATACAAGAAGCTGAAATATATGGAGAACTAGAAGGCTCCACAAGAACCAACAAAAGATCAAATCCATATTCCAGTTATGTAGATTTGATGTGTGATATTATATACCAAGAACCCAACAACTATGAGGAAGTTGCACAGAAGAAAGAATAGGTTGAAGTAATGACGGAAGAATACCAGTCGATCATGAAGAATGATGTTTGGGATATTGTTTCCAAACCAGAAACAAGAGGGTGTTATCTTCGAAATGGATCTACAAGATAAAACATGCTATGGATGGAAGTATTTAAAAATACAAAGAAAGATTTGTGGCTATAGGATTCTCTCAAAAAGAAGGGATCTATTACGAAGAGACATTTTCTCCAGTAGAAAGGTACACTTCCATAAGATCTATCATGGCACTTGCTTCCATGATGAAGTGGGACTTATAGCAAATGGATGTAAAAAAAATTGTCCTTAATGGTGTGATTGAGGAAGAGGTTTAAATTGAACAGCCACAAGGTTTTGAAGTCGAAGACAAAGTGACTCATGTATGTAAGTTGAAAAATGCTATGTATGGACTAAAGCAAGCTCCTAGAGCTTGGTATGGAAAAATAGATAGCTTCTTGACAAGCATGGGTTTTACCAAGAGTAAAGTTGATCATCATCTTTATATGAATATCATGGATGATGAACCAATCATACTATTACTTTATGTGGATGATCTATTTCTAACTGGAAATGAGAAATAGATCAAGGATTGCAAGAAGAATCTAGCTGAAGAATTCCATATGAAGGATCTTGGATTGATGCATTATTTCCTAGGGTTGGAAGTGTGGCAGAGCCCAGAAGGAATATTTTTGAATAAGGAAAAGTATGCAGTATAAATCTTGAAAATATTTGACATGTTGGATTGTAAGGTCATGGCCACACCCATGGACACCAACTTGAAGCATTTGTCTGATGAGACATCTGAGCTAGTGGACATGACTCACTATAGACTGATTATTAGGTCATTAATTTATTTGACAAACAAAAGGCCAGATATGTGCTTTGCTATGAACACCTTGAGTCAATATCTAGTTAAACCTATATGGATTCACTTGATAGCTGCAAATCATGTGATGAGGTACCTAAAAGGAATGATTGATTTGGAACTATACTATGGGAGAGATCATGACTACAATTTGTATGGGTATACCGATTCAGATTGGGAAAGAAGTACCGCAAATAGAAAGAGCACCTCAAGTGGATGTTATTATCTAGGATCCACCATGATCTCATGGTTTAGTAAGAAAGAGTCCAATGTTTCTCTTAGCATGGCTGAAGAAGAGTATATTGTAGCTTGCTTTGCTCGTTGTGAAGCGATATGGCTTTGAAAGCTGATGTCAGGAATATTTGACATGGAGGTGGACAACACAGTAATTTTCTGTTACAACCACAGTTGCATAAAGATGACAGAGAATCTAGTGTTCCATGAAAAATCGAAGCATATGTAAATTCGATATTTCTATATAATGGATATGGTAAAAAAGGGATCCATCAAGCTCCAGTATGTGGGTACTGGTGAGAAAGTTGCTGATATATTGACCAAGCCTTTATCTCGAATGAAGTTTGAGTATTTCCGTGACAAGCTTGGTGTAGTTCGGAAGGACTTTCCTAGAGAAGAGGACAAGTGATGGAACTACAAATGATGGACCCTCTTAAAAAAAAATTAAGATCATGTCGGAGACATGAACCCTTCTCGTACAAAGGGGGAGTAGGTTGATGATATGAAACTTCCCAGGAAAGGGGGAGTAATGATGATATTGATGTCAATGATGGATGATAGTGATGATGATCTAATTTTTTTTTGTGAACGTTAGTATCCTCTCTTGAGGATGACATGTATAACACTCTGTTCATGAGAGTGTTCTTCACTAGCCAAGGATGGCCTTACAGATGCTACTCTTGCATGGAGAGTACTCACATTCACTTGCGGAAGATAGTATCCTCTCTCAAGGATGGCGGGTATAACACTTTGTTCATGAGAGTGGTCCTTACTAGCTAAGGATGGCCCTGTAGTTGAACTCTCATGGAGAGCACCCACATTCAGTTGTGGATACCGTAGATTAAACACTCACTCTAGAGTGGTCCTAACCTATGTGGTTTGGATGCTCTACAATGAGTCTTCATGGAAACTAGGACTAACATTGTGCATGTAGTCGAGATCTTCCTTGTAGAATATACTCTTGTATGGAGATTATGCCTACATTCATATGTAGATGCCATAGAATAACACTCACTTGGGAGTGGTCCTAACTTGTGTGGTATGGATGTTCTACGATGGGCTGACATTTTGTATGCAGTCAAGATCTTCTCTGCAGACAATAATCTTAAATGCTAGAGTATACCTACACATGAGTGAAGATACTGTAGTATAACACTCACTTGTGAGTTGTCTTGACCTGTGTGGTATGGATGGTATACGATGAGTCCTCATGAATGATAGGGATGACACAGGGTGCGGTGGATATCTACATTCAGTTGTAGATGATTCATTTGATCGATTTCATGGATCATGCTAATGGAGGATTGCATCATCCTTGGAATTATGTCGTAAAGTGATCGGGATTGATGATCCTGCAAATAGATCATGTGTACTGCAAGTAACGTGGCAAAGAAGGATCAAGCAGATCGAAGTACAACAGCGAAGGGTCAAGTAGATTGAAGTGTGGTTTCAATGGATGAAGAAGCATCGAAGTGCTTCTACAAAGGATCGAAAGGGTTGAAGTACTGCTACAAGGATCGATAAGATCAGAAGGCTACTGCAGAAGATCAAAGTGCTACTACAAAGGATTGAGAAGATCAAATTTTTGCTGCAAAGGATCAAGAAGATCTAAGTGTTGTTGCTGCTGCAAAGGATCAAGAAGATTGAAGTGCTGCTGCAAAGGATCAAGAAGATCAAAGTGATTATGCAAAAGATCAAAGTACTACAAAGGATCATAGGATCGAAGTTTCGCTGAAAAAGGATCTGAAGATTGAAGTACTACTACAAAGGATCTAGAAGATAGAAGTGCTGCTATGAAGGATCGAAAGACCAATGTGTTGCTCCAAACAAAGGATCAAGTGATCATGTCATGCAAAATATGAAGAGTAATTGTTCCAAGTTACTAATTGTGAAAAAAATCCTGTGACGTATAGATGTATCTCCTCAATGTACTGTTGTAATTCTCTCTTTGTTCTCCTATAGTCTATGATGATGTTGTCAGTAGAATAGCCTTCTTGTTAAGGGGGGGTGTTGAAATATTGTAACTTCAAAGGATATTCTAAATTTATTTTACTGATGTAACTCAAGGAAAATGTTATTATTCCTCCAACAGGGTGTTACTATTGTATTTGGTCATCATAGAGTCATGAGGAAAAACCTCCTCTTGTGTCAGGTCTTTAGTACCCCAATTAATAATATAATATACTGTTTTTAGTATTCCTACGTGAAGTCATCCCAGATAGTTTATTGGGGCCAATTTGTCTAGTGCAAAAATTCAATTGACAATTAGTATAAATAGAGGAGTTGTGGTTCTTATTTGAACACACACACTCACTCACTTGTGTAGCTCATAGGAGAGAGAGAGAGAGATAGAACAAAAGGAGGAGAACAATTGTTTTTGGAGTTGTCTTTTATACATCTTATACAAAGGAATTTTTTGCTGGGTTTTCTTCCCCTTGAGGGTTTCCTAGGATAAATGTTGTGTATATCTTGTGATTGTGTTTCTATCAGTGATTCTTGATATGCTGCTATGATTTTGAATTGAATAGTATTGAATCTAGTCTAGCATATGAAAACTTAACAATTAATACGGGCACTAGTTACATAGTGCCATTACAAGCAATGGCACTGTAATGCCAAATATTTCACATCATATAAGTCCAAACACAACACCATTCCATTAAAAAATCAAACCATATGATTGAAATACAAACCAAAATTTATTTACAGAGTCAAGTCCTTGTTTGGAAAAACACCAATTACCCAACGTATTTACACTTGGAACTTCAAGGAACAAGTTAAATACAATAGCATCTCTCGGATTCCCAACACCATACAAAGTCCCCAAACCAACTATCAAAGTCTATTAACCAAAACTACATAGAGGTAAACCCTCCAAAACCAGCGTACAACACTCTCTCACACATACATGCAGTGGTAAAGGCCTATGATTTTTCACAGGGCTTACCCGTCAAAGAGTTGTGTAGATAATCTAGAGAGCCGCCTTCATGCCACGAGTCCAATCAACGCATCTCACCTAAAAACCAAACACACAGAACTATGAGGAGTATGCTGAAACCACAACTGAAGCAAACAAACAAAACAACGTTGCAAAACCAAGTTGAGAACATACTTTTCGATGAAGGGGAATTTGTTACACCATGCAGCATAAATAACCGAGATCCAAAACCACACAGACAACCAGAAGCAGAGCCAAATGAATCACACAAACAACCAGACCAATGTATTAGGCTCATTACCCATGATTTCCAAGGATCCATAAATGTGCCACCCTCGTCTCCACTATCAATGAAATTCATACCCACATCTCCATTGTCAAGCCCATAACGAATTCGCTTTAGCACTAAACCTGTATCAAAACCCCCCTTTGCATTGTTATACCAATGTTTTATGGCATATAAATATGCCATAAATCTTTTATGCATATCCCATATTCTCCCAAAGGTCCTCCCATAATATTTTCCATAGTATAGGACCATGCATTGGAAATTATACCTTAAGTTACATTTTTTTTATAAACTGAATATCAAGTGGATGAGATATCATAAACTCAAAACATAATAATAATGATGACCATAACGATTTGGGTCATACACTTTCAACTCTATGTAAACATAGAAGGTAGGTATAGCTAGGCCATGACTTTAATCCTCTTATCTTCGATATGATAGGATAGTGTAGCATAGTTATCATGTCATAGGTGTTAGGATATTTAGACACTTAGGAGTTAGTTAAGATCAACTTGTGTAATATATCTGTTAGGTAAAGTGTGTTTCTTTAGTATGCATTTGTAAATATTCTAATCCGACGGTCACGATATGATCTAGACATAAAGTGATCCCACGATTCAAATTCTAATAGATCATACCTACCATTGATCCGTGGCTTAACACCTAATTGGTCCATGATATCTATTTAAATAGCATGGAGGGTCCTTAGCTAGTTGATCGATTATGAGAAGCTCATGTAACTTTCTTTCTTTTGCATAATAAATTGCTCCAAGTAGTTATTTGGATGGGGTTGTGGACTATTTCCCTCTCAAGGGTTTTAACCACGTGACAAACATTGATGTATTGATCTGTGATATTTTTGTGTGAAGTGGTTTCTCTACGTGTTCGGTCTTTTGGGAGTACCCTGTGTACCCGAACATGGTATCAGAGCGTTTATGAAGAGTCGCTTTCTGTTTTGATCAAGATATAGAACTGGTGTTGCCGAAACTTTGAAAGGGTTTTTGGTTCTATAGTTTCTATGCATTTTTGTCTTGTGGGAGCTATGCCATTGTGTTCGGAGCACCGTTTCCATTGGAAAATAGTTTTTGTTTCACCGAAAACCATTTTCATTTGATCTAGAAACACCCATTTCAGCAAATTTGAAGGTATAATGTTACAGTGACAGATTTATTTAATTTTTTTTTTTAAATGTCTCATATTTTTTCAATTTTATTATTAGATCTTTATTGTTTTAGTCTTGGACTGTTTCCTTCCCTGGATGCGTATGTTCTTTGCCATGTACCTTGTGCGATCGCACCGAATCAGAAATAGAAAGGGAAAGTTTTTTTCTTGTCTTCTCGGCTACGTATGCTCTTTGTCGCGTACCTTATGTGAGCACGACAAATCAGAAATAGCAAGAAAACTTGAAAACATAGACGTTCCAGGTAATCTAACCAAGATCGAACCCCATTGTGTGGAAAATGTTTTTTTTTTTTTGTTTTTTGTTTTTTTGTGATTTGCTTGAAAACAAAGCAAGCACACAGAATGAGAGAGAAGAGTAAAAAAAAAAACCTTCCTCTTTCTATTTTTTTATGTACCTTTTAAACTTAGCTCACTTGGTCCAAAGTTGCTTTATTACTTAATAGGTCTTGAGTTCAAGTCTTATTAAGCTACTTTTTAGTGCATGCAATTTCAGTTTTCAAGTTACTTTATTGTAAAAGTGCATCTCACTTAAATAAAATAAAATAAAAAGTGACTCACTTAAGTATTTTAATTTATTGCTGCACTATTTAAAGTAACATTATTATAAAAGTGAACATCACTTATTCTACAAAAGTGATTCACATAAAAGCAACTTTACTGTAAAGTGATTTTCAAGTTACTTTATTGTAAAAGTGCATCTCACTTAAATTAAATTAAATAAAAAATGACTCACTTAAGTATTTTAATTTATTGTTGCACTATTTAAAGTAACATTATTGTAAAAGTGAACATCACTTATTCTACAAAAATGATTCAGATAAAAACAACTTTACTGTAAAGTGATTGTCAAAGGTTGATCTTGGGAAGAGGGGGGGTCTTTTTTTTAGTTGGTTAAGTTAATATATGCCATGTCACTATTGGGGACATCTTCAACATTTTCTTTGATCAAGCATAACTTCATCATCCAGAAACAGTTTTCAGTGCCATTTTTTTGAAAACCGCATATCTTTTTGAGCTCTTTGCATCCATACCATTAATTTCTGTTCTTTCAATCATTATTTTATAGTATGGCACCCCTTGTGATATTATACTTACAAGTTCTAACTATTTATCATGGAAATCTCGTATGGAGGATGTTTTGTGAAGTAGGGGACTTTTCGAGATAACCTCAAGGAAAGAAACAAAACCCACTAATGATGATAAGAAAACTAAATGGGAAAATAGATGAGATGAAGCTCGTGGATTGATTGGAATGTCAATCTCTACTGATTTGTGATTCCACATATCTAGAATTGATGAACTTGATAAAGCTTGGGAAAAGTTGGAATCTGTGTTTGGTAAACACAATGAAATTCGGGGTCATCAACTTGAGAATGAGTTGATTTCCTTGAATCCAAATGATTTTTCATGCATTTAAGACTATTTATCTAAGTATAAAACTCTTAGACTCTTATGTGAAAAATGTAAGATTAAGAAAGAAGAAAAACAATGTATTTATCATATTTTTTCCAAATTTGGACCTGCATATTCTATTTTTGTATCTACATTCTACTCCATGAAGGAATCATTGACTGCAACTAGCTATGAAGAGCCTATTCTTGAATCCTTTTGTGATTCCTTAATTAGAGAGCAAAAGAAGCTCATTCATTTTGGAATAATTAACAATGCAGATACATTTGGGAAAGCCTTATTGTCCCAACAGAAAGAAAAGTCCAAGCCTCCCAAGAAACAGAATTTTCGCAATAATAAGCCAAATAACAAGGGTCCCAAACCCTCTCAGTGAGCTCCTTCTTTGAAAAATGACAGGATCCAATCCAAAAGGAAAGAAGACTGAGCATCATTGCAATTTTTGTGGGAAAGATAATCATGATGAATCTAAGTGTTTCAAGAAAATGGCAGCCTTGGAAGCAGCAATAAAGAAGCACCACATCATCCTAGATTCATCTTCAGAATCTACCTCTCATGGATGTGCACTTTATGCTTATGGTTACTCTTATACTGCATCTTCTTCTTCTACTTCAATTGAATGGCTCATCGATTCTGGAGCATCTTATCATATGGATAAGGATCAAGTCATCTTTTCTACTATGCATGAATGTAACACAAAACAAATATTTGTTGGCGATGATAGATCTCTAAGTGTTGTAATATCTGGAACAATTCTAGTAGAAAATGGTCATTTCAGTGATGTACTATGTGTTCCAAACATTTCCTGCAACTTGTTATTAGTCTATCACTCATTCAGGTGAAGGTAAAACTGTGACATTTACACCTCACCAAGTTGTAATAAACGATTTTAAAAATCCTCAAAATGTCCTTACTACTAGAACTGTTGATGATATTACCAGGTTATACAAATTTAACAACTTTGGGTTATCACCTTTTCCTTCAGTTTTTGTTGCTCATAGTGATAACTTGAGCAAACTTTGGCATGAGCGATTTGGTTATTTAAATTATCGCTCATTGCAACAACTATGTAAAAATAATATGGTGACTGGTCTTTCGATGGTATCTTGCAAGGATGGTGTTTGTTCCAGTTGTGTGCTCGAAAAACATCATCAGGACAATTTTAACAAACGTGCCTCTTGGCACCCCTTAGTTCCCCTTGGAGCTTGTGCATAATGACTTGTGTGGCCTTCTTCCATCTACATCATTTTCTGGTTTCAAATATTTCTTAACTTTCATTGATGACTACTCTAGACGCACTTGGGTTTACTTCCTAAAACTTAAGAGAGAACTATTTAACATGTTCTTGACCTACAAGGCCCTTATTGAAAAACAATCTGGTCATCAAACTATTAAGTTAAGATCTCACAATGGAGGAGAATATGTTAACAACAAGTTCACTACTTTCTGCACTGAACAAGGAATCCAACAACAACACACTATTCCATATACACCACAACAAAATGGTGTAGCAGAATGGAATAACTGCACTTTAAAAGAAGTGGCTAATTGTATGATCCAATCTAAGGGACTAAGTCTTCATTATTGGGCTGAGGCCATAAATTGTACAAATTACATAGTTAATCGCACACCCACTAAAGTTTTACAAAGTATAACACCGGAAGAAGCATGGAGTAAAATTAAACCATATTTAAGTGACTTTCATGTGTTTGGTTGTGAATCATGGCCTCACATTCCGAAAGAAAAATGGAAAGCATTGTAGCCTAAAAGTGAAAAGTGCATATTTGTTGGATATTCTGAATATGTAAAAGGTTATAGACTTCTTCAGCCCCATTCACATGATATAATCATTAGAAAAGATGTTAAATTTGATGAAACTAGCATAGATCCAAATCCTAGGCTCTATCAAGCACCGAGAGTGATGCACTCAATGAGCTATCAACTTTGGTGTCCTATATATAGCCATTGATTTGATTCAAACCAAAAGACACATATTTTTATTTAAGGTCCACATATAGCATTATTATTATCAATATTTAATATTATTTATGGTGACATATAATATTTTTTATTACAACATCTCCCCATACATGGTTTTAAAACCATATGCAAGGCCCTCCTAAAACTATGGGTTGTTTAGGAGGCCTTGTACATGATCTTAAAACCATTTGGAAGGCCCTCCTAAACCATGTACAATAAAACCATGGATTGTTTAAGAGACATTGCACATTGTTTTAAAACCATGTGAAAGGCCCACCTAAACCATGTGCAAAGCCAACATTTTTTTGGGGATAATTCAATTTTTTTAGTTTTTATTATTTTGTTTGGTAGGAACATTACAACATCTCCCCCATATTAGGTTATTTCCTCTCGGTGACATTTATCTTGCGTGATAATTAAAATTTTTATTTTTTATTATTTTGTAAATAACAAAAGTTGCAAGATCTCCTTCATTTTAGGTTTTTTTTTTACCAACATTTATTTTGGCAGATAATGAAAATTTTTATTTTTTATTATTTTGTTAATAACAAAAATTACTGAACAAACCTTAGAAGATCTCCCTCATATTATAGGTTGTCTTTTGGCCGACATTTATTTTAGCTGATTTAATTAAAATTTTATTTTTTATTATTTTGTAACGTTATGTAACGTTACATAACATTATGAAACATTACAAGATCTCCCCCATACTGAGCTGTAGAGCGCCTCTCGGCGCAAATATATTGGCCTACGAGCCTAACTTGGTGGGTGTGCCATCTTTGGCCTGTGAGCATGATTCAGCGATTGTGCCTTCTTCTTCTTCTTCTTCCAACTTCCTTAATAGGTTTCCAAATCCAGTTTATGATGATGACAGTGGGGATGAAAATCTGCCTCCGCCTGCTTATGTTCCTTCAATTGCACCAGTACCAATTCTTTCTCGATGGGTCCGTTCAACATGTGAAGTAGTTGGTGATCTTGCTGGTGATCCTAGAGATCAACGTCGACCACGTTCTCAGTTTCAGTGAGTCTCTTCTCTTTTGGCTCAAGTTTCCAAGAATCATGATCCAGAAACTTTTGCAGAAGCTTTAGGAAATCCAGATTGGGATGCAACTATGGATGAAGAATATCGTCCCTTAATGGAAAATGATACTTGGGATCTTGTTCCTCTTCCAAAAGGAAGAAAACTTGTCATATGTAAATGGGTCTACAGAACTAAGTATGCATCAAATGGAAGTGTTGAAAGACTTAAGGCAAGGTTAGTTGCCAAAGTTTTTTCCGAAGTTGAAGGGATTGACTACAATGAAACCTTTTCTCCTGTCACAAAAATGAATTCCATCCACCTTGTTCTTTCACTTGCAGCCTTACATAACTAGGAAGTCCATCAAATGGATGTCAAGTTTTTCTTTTTACATGGTGATTTATAGGATGAAATTTACATGGAACAACCTCCAAGATATGTTCAGGATAACTCCAGCCTTGTCTGTGTCCTTAAGAAATCCTTATATGGCCTTAAGCAAGCTCCTAGAGCTTGGTATGCCAAAATGGATAGCTTTCTCCTTGACACTGGTTTTTCTAGATGCCATTCTAACCCCAATGTCTATACCAAGAAAGTAGGAAACCATCTCATCATACTTGTTCTTTATGCTGATGATCCTATCCTTACTGGTAGTGACCCTAAAGTTACAACCCATGTGAAATCTAGTCTTAAGCAAAATTTTGAAATATTAGACTTAAGACATTTGCATTATTTTCTTGGTCTCCAAGTCTTGCAAACCAAAGAAGGAATCTTTCTTTCCTAGTCTAAGTATGCTTGTGACCTTATTTGTCGCTTCCACATGGAATATTGTAAACCAACCCCTTCTCCCTTCCAATCTGGAGTCAAACTTTCTGCCACTTGTACTTCCCTTGAAGTAGATGTCGCCTTGTATCGTCAGCTTGTTGGTATTCTTTTATACTTGACTCATTAACGTCCTGACCTTTCCTTTTCCATTGGTCGTGTTTCTCGTTATATGCAAACTCCTCATGAAAGTCACTCGAAAGAAACAAAAATAATACTTCGATATATCCGAGGTACAATTCAGTTTGGGATTCATTATAGTACAGGGGGGGGAACCTTTGTTGGTTATTTTCACTGATTCAGATTGGGTCGACGATACTGATAATCAAAAGTCTACTACTGGTTATGTTTTCAGTCTGGGATCAGGACTTGTCACTTGGGCTTGTAAGAAACAACAAGTTGTTGCTCTTTCTTCAGCATAAGTAGAATATCAAGCCGCAGTTAATGTGTCACGTCCCCGTCCCTCAACCGGCGAAGAGGACACGACGTACAAAACAACACAGCCGAGTAAGATGCCCAATGAACATAAACAAAAAACAAATGCTGGAATTAAGCATACACAGATGCATTTATCTTCAATCATACAGCGGAAGCAAACACACACATTCCAGCAATCTCCATGTTCATTATAATTCATTTAACATCAATATAAAATTTACAGAGATGGAATAACCAGCAGCACTTATCTTTTGATGATGAATTCATCCACAACCAGCTACATCGCTGCAACGCTCCACCCTACCATAGTCCAGCGTGCTCATCAGTCTCTCAGCAACACTGCCACCCCCGAGCTGGGCATGATTCCTCCGGAATAAGGGTCAGTTGCAGGCTTATACATAGCCAAGGGGACACAAAACAATGAACTAACACTGCTGGGTTTCACAGGCTTTCAACAGACAAGCCAAGCCAGCATAGTCCATGGTTCAACCACTGCATACCAGCAGCCAAACAATTCCCTTCACATCCCTGTGAAGAAGTCATAAACAACAGGGGACAGCCCCAAACAATGGAGGAGCACAGCTCAAGTCCAAGGGACAACCCAGAGTTGGTTTTGGCCCTAACGAGGCCAAAACAACTCAACCACAACATCCCAGACTAGGGAAACAACAACAACAGCCCAATTTCAAAGTAAAAACAATGGCAACTATGCACAGTCCCAGAACAAGGAAACCCAGCCAACACATGGGGAATCAACGATGACCCAAAACGAATTTGAGCTCCCCAGCCCACAAAACGTGGGTGAAATCAACAGCAACCCAATATGTGGGTGAAAACCAAAGCCAACAAAACGTGGGGAAACAACAGCCCCAAACAAAACAGCGAGCATGGCTCACGGCATGGGAAAAACGACCCAAACATCTTGTGCATGAGGAAAAACTCGCACCCAACAGAAAAATGCAGGGGAAGACATACCTGATTTTCTGCGTGAGGATTCCAGTAGTAGAAGCCCTGCGTGAGGAGAAAACAACTCTGATTTTTCCCGTGGATGAACAAAACAACAGCAAGGACGCAAATTGCAGTGCGTGGGTGCTTCAGCAACTCGTGGAGCCCAGAAAATGTCTGCGTGAGACTAAAATCACCCCAAGCCTGTGCATGAGAATCCAACAGACCAAAAATCGTGGTGAGAGTGTAAAACTGTCCAGGGAAGAGTGCGTGAGGGAGAGAATCAAAAACGTGGGTGGAGTGGGTAAGTGGGTAAGGCTGACAGCCTGCCACAACCACCACCACTTCAGCAATAACTGCCCCAACCACCAGCTGAAGCATTAAAGA
>LPNX011053030.1:312293-400948 GCA_001517045.1 Pseudotsuga menziesii
AGTCATATGTCCACATGCACCTCTAGGATGCTCTCATAGTTCTCGCTTCCAGCGATACCTATATTCAAACATTGAATAGATTCACATGCTTAGTTTATTCTCATTAATTTTACCTCTTAAACAAGAGATTAAAACATCATAACCCATATCATATACACATGTATATTCATAAGCAAGATAATCCGATACTTATCTATATTGTGCATTTCCTCGTTCGTCCACAGGATCCTGCTTCGCTTTGCAAGCCTTGGGATCGCCTATGGACTCAGATGTTAGGTTAGCACGCAGGCTTCTCCTCAACATCGAATAATTAATGTCCAGCCAGTACATAACCATGTCAACTGGGCTTGGAACTTTATCATGACCATTTCCAGGTCTAGGATCTACTATGGATCCTTAGGCATATCACAGCCCATCATACATTTATGTCAACAATGACACATACACTTATATCAACATGCACTTATACCAACATACACTTATATCAACAATACACTTATATCAACCATTTACCTTTACCTTTAGCCTGTCAACACAAGCAACACAAGCAATACAAGCAAACTCATCAGCATCATTGATCTAAAACTCTAATCACATTTCATATCATTCACTATCAACTATTGAGACACCAGGAGTGCGTCCACTCCCCAAAGTGTAATCAATATTGAAAACCATTTCATGACTCGACATCGGAAAAGTGTGCACCCATTCCCGGTGTGTGCCGTGCAGGCCCTATGCATACTCAAGCAATCATTCATCATGGAAATAAATCAAAACATGTTCTGCATATACAATTTAATAATTAAACATGCATATTCATAGCAAAGGGTCACAGAACACTTATCCATTTGCCGTCGCAGTATGCCTTTGTATCTGTTCGGCACTGTCAAGGAGTTGGGAAAAACTGAATGCTAAGCTGGTGAGCTCGCTGCAGATCTAGGAACACCTACACCAGAACTAGCCTGACTTCTATAACACCCACACACACCCCCAGCACAAGGAACCAGTCCTTTCTCTGCTACACAGTCCCTCAGGCCCCGCATTCCCTTCTAGTGCTATCTCGGGGTTGTGGAGAAGAAAGCCAGCCCTCTAGCTCTGTCTGTGTGGTTTCCAATCACCAGGTTTAAGCAGCCAAGGCCCCATCCCTGTTTCCTGTTTACGTTTCATATCCACACACGTCTCACGGACATGACCCATACCATCTCACTCATGCTATCACCAAACATGCAGTGCAGACGAGACATTTCAAAATGTCCAATGGTGTTTCACCCGAAACCCATTTCCAAGATAAGGGAAAACCTTCCCATGAAGTTTGGATTCTGCAGGCCATCACACATGGTCTTCCTGCAGTGTGTACCCCTGACACATTCATCAAATATCCAAATAGTCAGTCATTACCTGATACTACAATCCAAATTGATTGTTCTATAACCAAGCAATGACATTAGCAATCGAATTCAATAAGAATTTGCGATTTTATCTACTACAGAAATTGACTTGCTCAATTGTGGGTTTCTTGTAAGCAGCACCACTATGCCCATTACAATTTTATGCTTACTATCATAACATGAATACCCACTTACCATGTGTCCCTCCTGACACAATCTCACACAAGCCAACAATGATTAGTAGTCATTAGTACCTCTTAAATCCGAAATCCACAATTTGAATCTAACAACCCGTACCAACTAATTTTCACAACCATGAGACTTCTTTTCATAAATGGTAGATTTTTGGCAGTGGTCAGGGACTTACCTCTCACTGTCATGTTTGAAATGATCTACCTAAAACATGAATTTCAACCAACCAAACACAATCTTGTGCAAGCCAATGGTGACTACAAGTGGTCAGCATTTTCTTAAATTTGAAATTCAGAACGCAAATCTAACAAGCTCTTTCACACGGTAGATTCCAGCATTGGTCAGGGTCTTACCTCTCAATGCCATTCTCGGAATAATATACCTGAAATATAAGCTTCAAACAATTAACACAAGCTTATGCGAGCCAACAATGGCTAGTGGTTGTCAGCAATTTCTCAAATCCGGAATTCACAATTTGAATCCTAACAACCTATTATGCATATCATATGGTAGATTCAGGCATTGGTCAGGACCTTACCTCTCAATGCCGTGTTTAAAATAATCTACCTGAAACACAAGCCTCAACATCCAAACACAAGCTTATGCAAGCCAGTAGTGACTAGTAGTTGTCAGCAATATTTGAAATTCACAATTCAAATTTAACAAGCTCTCATAAATGGTAGATTCCAGCATTGGTCAGGATCTTACCTCTCAATGCCATTCTCAAATTGGTCTACCTGATACATGAGCTTCCATCAACCAAACACTTGGTAAGTATGGATGCATATGCTGTCTTATTGCTACAACCGTCACTGAAGCATTTCCAGAATTTATAAAATTCAAATACTTCAAGAGTTAGTCACATCAGTATATACCAAACTCATTCACTTCATGCAATCATCATCATACTAACATTGCAAGGTATAGTCACAGCATTCATGCAATTAAATGGAGGTTTAGATACCCTTACTTCACAAGCGTATCATTCATACCACCCTGCTCTTCAATAGAGCATTTCTGGAAGCCCATTGATCATGACTATCCTGTATTCATGACAGCCTTCAAAACAGTTCCAGAATTATCATTAATTTATCATTTCAGCTGTTAGTCATTCATGATATCACATGCATTCATCTCAATGCATTCATGCCTTACATCACAACATTGCACCTTTACTTAGGCAATCAGTCACTCACATCCTTCATATGCATACATTCAATGCATAACAACAAGATTCATAAAATCTTCTTAATGCATGTCCATTCAATGCTACCTTGCATTGATTCAGGAATACTATGCATTCAATCATACCATGGCCTAACCATGACTACCTCATATAGGATGCATTACTATAATCAATGTCATCAACATATATAGGCATGATACTTTTCTACATTCCAACATTCACATGGTGTGAGGTCTCTTACCTAGACCAATCCATGGAATTTGTCATAAGCAAACTCTTACCTGCATGGGTTGTACTTACACCCTTACCATGACCACTTTGATTGGTCCTTGCAGGAGATTTGCAGAATTTGCTCACCAACTATTGTCATGGACTTGTTGCCTTATTCCCTTCTCTAGAGGGTTGCTGGTCTCATTCATCAGCATCAGCAACATATTCATCCGGGTCCATGTCATCGTTGGTTTGTCCACTAATGCCAACATCAAAACAATGATTATCATCAGTGGTTCATTATAAATATATATAAAATTTCCAATATTCTTACTAACCATGCAATATCCTATGCATGCAGTACATATCCTCATGCATTTCAAGCATAAACTTAGGAAATGTAGTTATAATCAACAAGATAGGGTTTAATGAAAACTTCCCTTTCAAATCCCTCATCTTCTTATGGAATTTCTTTTCCACACAGCAGCTGGTTGACTTCATAGTCCCTGCTGCCCTTGGGCATGCAACTGTCCAGATTTGTCCATTTGACAACAGCGGCCATCCTTAGCACTTTGCTGCTTCATACTCAGATTCAGGTCACTTATCCTCGTTCTTTGCTGGATAAGCTTTCCAACGCCTATTCACACGCGTCATTCCGACCTCGGATGTGAAAACCACACCACTTCCAAGAATGAAGACTTTCACTAATCTCGGTACTTTCATTACGCTACCGCAAAGAGGAATTTTCACATTCTTCCAATGATCTCAGAGCCATTTTGGCAGCTACATTTTCGGCATCCCTTTATGAATTCTGGGTTCTACTATATTGCTCCAAACATAAAATCTTCTTTCCATAAGAACGACTGTCTCAAGGGACGACGGAGGTTAGATCGCTGCCTCTTTTCTCATTTTCAGCCCCTGAAAATTCTCTGAAAATAGCTGAAAAATCCCTTTGAGAACAGTTGAAATCGGCTCCCGAAACCAACCTCGCAGCCGCTGAATCAGCTTCCACTTCGATCTCCCAGCCGCAACGTCAGCTCCCACTTCGATCTCCCAGCCGCAACGTCAGCTCCTTTCCCATTCTTTCCTCCGCCGAGTCGGCTCCCGGACCATTCTGTCTTCCGCTGAATCGGCTCCCCGGGAACTCTCAGCCTTCCGCAACGGCGGACGCTCTTTCCTTTCCCTCTTCCAATCGGCGCACTTTCCCTTGCGGCGTCAGTAGTCTTTTTTGATCAGCCGGCAAATGCTTTCCGCCTCCGCAACGGCGGCTCCTTGGAGCTTCAATCCTTCCGACGTCCGCTCTTTCTTGGACAAACTTTTCACATCGGGCGTCGGCTGAATCTCGAAACATCGGGCGTCGGACCATTCTCTCTTCCGATCATTCCGACACTTAGCCAAATTTTCAATCTACCTTTGGCGTCGGCGATCGGACGACTCTTGGATCGGACGCGGGATTGCTCCGCCATCCGCAACGGCGGACGTTTTTCTTTTCCAAGTCTTCCGCAACGGCGGAAGTTCACTTCCTTCAACGGCCCGACCGTTCCATACTTAGCCGAATTTTCGAAATTCTTCTGCGGCGTCGGCGATCGGACGGTTCTTCAAACTCTCCGCGGCGTCGGCGATCGGATGGATCTTCAAACTCTCCGCGGCGTCGGCGATCGAACGGTTCTCGAATCGGACGCGAGATCACTCCGCCACCCGCAACGTCGGAGGTCAACTCCGTGAACCCTTCCGCAACGGTCGGATGGGAATCTTCATCCATTCGTCCGCAACGTCGGACGTAGATCACTTTGCCACCCGCAACGGTCGGACGGAAACTTTTCCAGTCCCTCCGCAACGGCGGGTAGGAACTTCTCCAGCTCACCCGCAACGGTGGAATTCCACTTCCTCCTGTGGTCCGACTACTCACACTTAGGCGATTTTTCTGAAATTTTTTGCTGCTCTGCTGAACAGAGAAGGTAATTCTACCTTCTGTCACTGCACCTTCTTGGCCCATAGAGGCCCATTGTCGCAACCATGGCGCTCTGATACCACTCTGTCACGTCCCCGTCCCTCAACCGGCGAAGAGGACGCGACGTACACAACAACACAGCCGGGTAAGATGCCCAATGAACATAAACAAAAAACAAATGCTGGAATTAAGCATACACAGATGCATTTATCTTCAATCATACAGCGGAAGCAAACACACACATTCCAGCAATCTCCATGTTCATTATAATTCATTTAACATCAATATAAAATTTGCAGAGGTGGAATAACCAACAGCACTTATCTTTTGATGATGAATTCATCTGCAACCAGCTACGTCGCTGCAACGTTCCACCCAACCATAGGCCAGCGTGCTCATCAGTCTCTCAGCAACACTGCCACCCCCGAGCTGGGCATGATTCCTCCGGAATAAGGGTCAGTTGTAGGCTTATACATAGCCAAGGGGACACAAAACAATGAACTAACACTGTTGGGTTTCACAAGCTTTCAACATACAAGCCAAGCCAGCACAGTCCATGGTTCAACCACTGCATACCAGCAGCCAAACAATTCCCTTCACAGCCCTGTGAAGAAGTCATAAACAACAGGGGACAGCCCCAAACAATGGAGGAGCACAGCTCAAGTCCAAGGGACAACCCAGAGTTGGTTTTGGCCCTAACAAGGCCAAAACAACTCAACCACAACATCCCAGACCAGGGAAACAATAGCAACAACCCAATTTCAAAGTAAAAACAATGGCAACTATGCACAGTCCCAGAACAGGGAAACCCAGCCAACACATGGGGAATCAACGATGACCCAAAACGAATTTGAGCTCCCCAGCCCACAAAACGTGGGTGAAATCAACAGCAACCCAATACGTGGGTGAAAACCACAGCCAACAAAACGTGGGGAAACAACAGCCCCAAACAAAACAGCGAGCATGGCTCACGGCATGGGAAAAACGACCCAAACATCTTGTGCGTGAGGAAAAACTCGCACCCAACAGAAAAATGCATGGGGAAGACATACCCGATTTTTTGCGTGAGGATTCCAGCAGTAGAGGCCCTGCGTGAGGAGAAAACAACTCCGATTTTTCCCGTGGATGAACAAAACAACAGCAAGGACGCGAATTGCAGTGCGTGGGTGCTTCAGCAACTCGTGGAGCCCAGAAAATTTCTGCGTGAGACTAAAATCGCCCCGAGCATGTGCATGAGAAGCCAACAGACCAAAAATCATGGTGAGAGTGTAAAACTGTCCAGGGAAGAGTGCCTGAGGGAGAGAATCGAAAACGTGGGTGGAGTGGGTAAGTGGGTAAGGCTGACAGCCTGCCACAACCACCACCACTTCAGTAATAACTGCCCCAACCACCAGCAGAAGCATTAAAGAGGTTTACAAGGTTGGATGAGGAAAAAGGGTGACAAATAAACAAGGTGGTAAAACAACAAGGCAATAAAACATGGGTTTTTCCCCTTAACCAAGGTTTGACATCCCCCCACCCCTTATCCTTTGGAACCATGCCCTTTTCATTCCACGTTGCACTGCCGTAGCTGGTTGTGGTTTATTTTAATTGATGTGCGTGTTTACATGATGCCGAATTATAATGTGCCTTATAGCACATCCTACCACCTGAAATTATCCCCATTGCCGAAACATACACAACAAAATCGATGGTGGGGCTTTTGCCTTGAGCTCCTCACCACGATTAATTACAATATATACATCATGCAAACGGGGTCAAAACCGGGGACGTCACATAATGCCACTCAAAAAGCTTTATGGCTTCGACAGATCCTTTCATAGTTTGGATTCAAGCAGCAACATCCTACTCCACTTTGGTGCGACAATCAAAGTGCCATCAAGTTTGCCAAAGATCCATTTCTACATCAACGCAACAAACACATTGAGCTACACATGCACTTCATCAGAAATCTTGTTCATGATCGTGTTCTTGAAATGGTTTATTTTCCTATAGATGATCAAGTTATAGACATATTTACCAAGTCTCTTACAGAAGTGAAGTTTTCTAAACTTCAATCTATGTTAGGATTTCAGGAATGTGTCCTTAAGGGGGGATAGTCTCTAATGCCTCCTTCCTTCTCCTAATAGTGTTACTTTTGTAAATCCTTCAATCCTATTCCAAGTTGTTCTTAAGGGGGAGATGTTAGGATATTTAGACATTTAGGAGTTAGTTAAGATCAACTTGTGTAATATATCCATTAGGTTAAGTGTGATTCTTTAGTATGCATTTGTAAATATTCTAATCTAACAGTCACGATATGCTCTAGACATAAAGTGATCCGAGAGTTCAACTTCTCTTAGATCATACCTACCATTGATTTGTGGCTTAACACCCGATTGGTCCATGATCTCTATTTAAAGAGAATGGAGGATCCTTGGCTAGTTGATCGATTATGATAAGCTCATGTAACTTTCTTTCTTTTGCATAATAAGTTGCTCCAAGTATCTATTTGGTTGGGGCTGTGGACTATTTCCCTCTCAAGGGTTTTAACCACGTGACAAACATCGATGTATTGATCTGTGATCTTTTTGTGTGAAGTGGTTGCTCTAGGTATTTGGTCTTTTCATAGTACCCTGTGTACCCAAATAGTAGGATGTTACATTTCAGTGTCCTAGATAGATTCCTTCAACGAGGTAACCTACACAAAAGTGGAAGTTTGCATTAGTTCACAATGAACTAGGTAAACCCCATAAAAGCAAGAGGAACCTTTTTACCTCTCCGAGTGGTCCCTCAAGGGATACAAACCCCGCCACTCCACCCCTTGATAATTAAAGGCAAGTCAGAACTTTTGATAAACAAAACTATAAATGAAGGACCAAATAGATAAATAGGAAGCGAGACATAACTAAACCAGTATATGCAAATGTATGTTAATAGTAAACACCGACAGAGTGATCATATAACAAATCCAAGTAACTTAACCATAGCACATAACCATATGAACAGTACATAAGAAAATACATAAAGAGGGAAAGACAACTTATGACACTTAGATCTAGTAAACAATGACATACATATTTCACAAAAGATAAACTAATGTCCATGATTGGTAGCAGTTAACTAGCCTACACAATTTTTATTTATTTTTATTTTCGAATCTTGGGGACATTACATTATCTAACTATAACATGTTGTTACTCACATCATGTACAACAATAGTGACATATTTCCATGAGATTAGCAATAAAACATGATAAGGATCCATTAGAGATACACCATAAAAACCTCATCACTATAATCTCCAATGTGGTATCTTACAATACAATGTTTAAAAAAAATTACATTGTCTCCTTTGTCTCCAAGATGCGTTATAAAAATTTGTGTGGGATGCACACCTCAAATTTAATTCTTTCATCATCTATGTTGCCACTAAGTTATGTGTACTATCTCCATAAACAATTAAAGTGTAGCACTCATCACTGATCTTGCACTTGGTCTTGAAGATGGCCTTGTCTTCTTTTTCTCCTTTTCTCTGTAATACATTTTCTTATTTTTCTCCTTTTCTTGAACATTTTTTGTAGTTTCAATAACACACCTAAAAATCATGATCTTTGTCTTATGGAAAACCAACAATCCAAGTTAATTTCATTCCATATTATTAAGTCTCATAATTTGTGCCCAAATACATGTCATAATTAAAACATATATAGTATTAAATCATCCAAATATTTTTCATAACCTCTTCCTCTATTTTTCCTTATAGAACTTGTAATTACTCTAGTCTTCCTTCACTACCCTCTTCTAGTTGTTCTTCCTATTTCTCTAGAAGTATGTTATTATCTTACCAATTTCTATGTACCCCTTAATATGAGTTAATAATATTCAAGAATTCAAAGAACTATGGCCATGTACTTAAGTTCATCTTTAAATATAAATTCATTCATATATTTTACAATGAACTCTTTATATACTTAGGTCATTTTCAATGAAAATATAAAATGATTCACATACTATGTTAATGGATTGTTATTTCTCATGAGATAAAAAGAGTACTTTTATTATTTATATCAAATAAAAAATTACCACATGAGAAAAAAAGTACTTTTATTATTCATATCAAATCAAAAAGTATAAAATGTGACAATAAAGTTCACAAAATAAGATTCATGGCACTCCAAAGACATATCAATTAGAAAATCAATCCACATACAACAAAAGAGTCTCATAAAACAAGACTCAACCAAAAAAAGTCAAAGAAATAACATAAAGCCATAGTTCCTAAAGACCAAAACAAACTCTCACTAAAGTACCCTCAAAACCCTAAGAATACTAAGCCAAAATATTAGAAAACCCTGAGAACACTAAGCCAAAATATCTAGAAGACCCTAAAAGATGGTTTTTCACATAATATGTTGCAAAGTATATATTATTTTTAGCAAAATATATATTATTTTTCACCTAATATGTTGCAAATTATATATTATTTTTAGCAATATATATATTATTTTTTCACATATTATGTTTCAAGGTATATATTATTTGAAAAGAAAAAATTTAATTTAATTTAAAAATCATTTTAGGGTTTAATTTTTTATCTTCTATGAAAGATAACTCGTCATATTCAACTTGTAAATTTCACTTTTAATATGACCTGAAAATAAAAACCAAATTAATGTCTAAATCTCCTCATTTTAATAAAGAGGTAAGTCTTTCATCATTATATTATTTGATAAATAAGATTTTTTGAAATATGTATAGCCCTTACCAATTTAAACCTATAACTTCAAATAAAGAAAAAATTCAATTCAATTTAAAAATGATTTTAAGGTTTAAATTTTTTTATCTTCTATGAAAGATAACTTGTCATATTCAACTTGTAAATTTCACATTTAATATAACTCGAAATAAAAACTAAATTGATGTCTAAACCTCCTTATTTTTGGTAAAAAGGTAACTCTTTCATTATTATTTGATGAATAAAATTTGAAGAAATATGCATAACCCTTACCAATTTAAAGCTATAACTTCTTATAAAATCATATTATTTTACTTTAAAAAATAATTAGTATACCATATTACTTACTATGGAATTTAATCTTATGTTATATTATTTAATTGTTAAATACTGTAATATTCAGTCAACGAGCATCCACTCTTAAGATAACCCTAGTAAGTGCAAATCAAGGTCCTCTTCCATTGGGTCTTCTATGTTTGCAAGATGCCCAAAGTTCTCCTTTCCAAACATCCCTCCTAATGGGGCTTGAGGCTCTTTTGACATCTTCGCCAAAAGTGTTTCACTAAATTAAAAAAGTACATTAAAATATTACGTCAATATTACATAAAATAAAATAAAAATATTAACCCCCCAACCCCCTAAACCCCCTCCCCCACATTAAATTTAACTAAATAACAAAATTTTAAAAACCCCACTAACCCTAACATCAACATTACTAAAAAAAAATTGAAAAGTTTAAAGCCCCACCACATTACATTTAATAAAAATAAAAATAAAAAAACCCTAACCCCCTAACTCCCCACAACATTACATTAAAAAAAAATTACATTAAACCCCCCTACGCCGTAAACCACCCTCACAATATTACATTAAAAAAAATTTAAAAAAACATTATACCCCTTAACCAGTAAACCCCACCCCACCCACACAACATTACAATAAAAAAATACGATTTTTTTTTTATAAACCCTCCCCCTAACCCCCACAACATTAAATTTAAAACAATATTAACAAAACAATTTAACCCCTAACCCCCTAAACGACCCTAAAACATTACATTAAAAAAATTAAGAATTAAAAATTCTCGCCCCTCCCTTCTCCCTCCTCATAGTTACCAAGCATTAAATCCAAATTACTATTATTTTGTAGAATCCCTTTGCTTTAGCCGAGAAAGCACTAGACACTTAGTCTCATTCTCTCCAAGGCACCAATTAAAGACACCAGCATAAAGCCTAACCACACAATCCAAACCACCCTTCCTTCTTTTAGGTACCATCCATACAGATGTCGTGGAGGCAGATAAATGATCTATTCATCAAATCTGCGCTTAAGAGGATAATCATCCAAGAATGTGTATGGGGGGTTTACAAAGAATAAGGTTTTCACTACTTGACTAGTTTGGTTTGACCTTAACCTGATTATTCTTCCGAGGGATATAAATATTCATCCAAAAATCCATCTGAATATCCATCCCAAGAGATAGTGACTCTTCCACAGGATGAAAACATAAACTTAAATACATGCACATTTTATATAATAATACTAGCATACCCCCAAAGCGGGGGGAATGAAACACCAAAGAGAACTTCGATATGTTTCAAAAATGAAAGAAAGTTGTGTGTAGATAATAGAAGTTTATGTGATGAAAGAAAATGTAGGAAAATAAGTGAAAATAAGTTACATAAAACTTCTAAATCCAGCTTGTAAATCGCCACATAAGTGAAAATAAGTTTCCTCTAAAAGGATTTTGTAAAGCAAAAAAGTCCAAAAATCCAAGAGGCATAGTTTTTAGGATTTTTCCAAGTTTTAGGTAGCTTCATGAGAGACTATACCTTTGCAACTGAAACTTGAACTATGCGAGACATAAAAATTTATGCACATCAAAATTTGCACAAGTGACACCATTTTCCTGTCGTCCATTCGCGTGGGTCCTCTTATAATCTCATGTATTGAAGATCAATGAATGGACAAATTGTAGCTCAAGGGGAACAAGTTTTGATAGATGTAACAATTCCATTAAATTTCTTTTTACCGGTTTCCTTCACTACACGTAAAGTAAAAGGCATGTGCCCTTCCCTCCTCCTTCCCTCTTTACTATAAAATCCCTCATTTGAATTATGGTTTCATTTCGAGGCTACCGACCAGCTCCTCAAACCCTGGATGAAAATTGCAGACCCACGCACTGTTCAAGTTCCAGCAGAGGGGGAGGATGGGGGCGGGAGCAGAGCTCTGCTCCCTTGGCCGCCAAAGAGCCACCATTCACTGGTGGCGCGATTCTGAAAATCACAATATTATTTTGTTTAAACATTTTATTTTGTAGACATATGTCACATCTATATTACAATATTAATTTTATTTTACATTTAATTTTCCTTTCATGATAGCTATGAAGTCTTTGTCATAAGAGTTGGTCTTTCATACATTTTCATTTAAAAAAAAATGAAAAATGAGAGAGGACCTATTCATAAAAATTGAGAGTTGATAAGAATCGTCCATAAGTGTTTTGATATACAAAAAAAAATTAAATTTTTCTTTTTAGAGATCGTTCACTATTAAACAATTAAATTTGTTTTTTCAAAGATCTTCATTATTAAACTATTGTATGTTTTTTTCATTATTAAAATCTTTAAAGTAAAAGAAAACTATCCGGGACAATGTTTAGAGTTACATGAATATGATATTTCATGATGGTCTTAATCTTAATTTAAAAATGAAGAATTTCCGTTCCAAACAAGGTTCAAACTTTAAGCAGATTATCATATTAACAATTTCAAACCAGTTCAAATCTTTAAGCAAACAAATAATTCTAGCGCTAGAAATGTAACCAGGCAAGTTCAGATAAATTACAATTTGAATATCAAATAGCTACAATAGCATGGTCACATAGATGGCCAATATAGGAGACAAATGATTGAAATAACTAAGTAAATGCAATACATTCCCATGCAATATTACAGATTTGTACACTCTTCTACTGAATCGTGCAGGATTGGGAGAAACCCATCATCATATCGCCATATGCGTTTCGAATTTTTGTTTCCAACGACTTTGCAGTCGATCGAACAACTGTGAACCTAGCTAACCTAGGCACGGCCAATAAGCGTTTACCCTTACACTTGGGCACCGACAATACGCCTTTACCCTTATGCCCGTCCAGCTTAGGTATTCACAAGCACTTTGATCTTCCTCGTCCTCCATGGAGGCGTGTGTATCCTCTGCTCGCCGCAGAATTGCAGGAAGTGCTCCTTTGAGGTGCCCTAGCATCATCATCATCATCATCCCAATATCCCATCTTCCACTACGCAACACGTACAACACCAATCCCTTATAGGCACTAGCTTTGCGTTCTCTTCCCGTGATAATCTGGCAAGACCTTACTATTATTATAAGCTTCGGTATACTACTTATAGAAGCAAGAAAGATAGAGCCCAGGCCTTCTGAAAGGTGAAGATGCATAATTATCATTCAAAACACAAAGTCAATGGAATTACATTTTGAAAAAATCTTCGTCCACTTCAAACACGATCAAATATAATATGAGAAAGTGTCAACCACTCGGAGCCTCCATGTTGCCGTCATATAAGACTAGGTCAGTTAAGTTGTGTATGTCGCAATGCTTTGCCCAACTGCATGTCAACCTCCTCATTTAGGTACTCAGTGCTGTTTGATTCAACAAACAAAGATTTCCAAAACTCCAACTCCTCCGGCACTTGCTGCTTGTCTCTAGACAACTCTGTTTCACAAACTGAAGATGACTGCTAGGGCTTCTTTTCACTCTTAATGCCGATATTATACTTGTGAGAGGGTGAAGATAAAGGGAATTTGCAGCAACGGTATTAATTTGCTGACGGGAAAAAGAAGACGTGGAGGAAAGAAGAGGGGGAGGATGGGGGCAGGAGTGGAGCTCCGCTCCCTTGGCCGCCAAAGAGCCGCCATTCACTGGTGGTGCGATTCTGAGAATCACGCCACCAGTGAATGGCGGCTCTTTGGTGGCCAAGGGAGCGGAGCTCTGCTCTCGCCCCCATCCTCCCCCTCTACTGGAACTTGAACAGTGCGTGGGTCTGCGATTTTCATTCAAGGTTTGAGGAGTTGGTCGGCAGCCTCGAAATGAAACCAGAATTCAAATGAGTGATTTTATAGGAATAAATTACAAATTGTGGTCACGCCAAAAGCTTCTAATATCGCTTTGTTTAATTAACGAGTCTTCAAATTAATGGGTTAATATTTTTTGTGTATTTTTCGCATTGATGGGAAGAAATCCAACCAGCATTGGGGTTACGATTTATTCCTTTCGACAAAGAAACCTCCACGCTCGTAGGGTAGTATAGTTAAAGGGCAATAACTTCCCAAGGTTCAAATTATTTATGAGATATTGATTTATTGTGATAATCTTGGAAGTCTTTTCAAATTATTTATGAGATATTGTTTTATTGTGATAATGTTGGAAGTGTATATAATTTATGGGATACATTTTATTTTAGGTGTGTTTTGGGATGCCTTAATCTTTATCAAATAACAAGTTATTGGTATATTTGGTTTGTGGGTTATCAAGTATATTCTTGAGTTATAGTGACAATCTACGGATTTGAAGAGGGGGAGGATGGGGGTGGGAGTGGAGCTCTGCTGCCTTGGCCACCAAAGAGCTACCATACTGGTGGCGCGATTCTCAGAATCGCGCAAGAGGGGGAGGATGGGGGTGCGAGTGGAGCTCCGCTCCCTTGGCCGCCAAAGAGCCACCAGTGAATGGCGGCTCTTTGGAAGCCAAGGGAGTGGAGCTCCACTCCCGCCCCCATCCTCCCCCTCTTCTTTCCTCCATGTCTTCTTTTTCCCATCAGCAAATTAATACCATCGCCGCGAATTCCCTTTATCTTCACCCTCTCACCAGTATAATATCAGCATTAAGAATGGAGAGAAGCCCTTGCAATCATCTTCGGTTTGTGAAATGGAGTTGTCTAGAGACGACCAGCAAATGCCGAAGGAGTTGGAGTTTTGGAAATATTTGTTTGTTGAATTAGACAGCACTGAGTACCTAAATGAGGAGGTTGACATGTCCATCGATCGAACAGCCATGTGAAATTTCCAAGATGTTTGAATCATCGTTTTGCGCAATTTCCAAGATAAAATTGAATCATCTTTTTGTTTCTACTGGAATTTTAAGAGCGGAGTGTCCATCAAGGAGGCAATATGCTCGTCAAATACAATACATGTATCAGTTGCACTGTAATTCCTACCTTGCTTAATGTTTTGCAAGGTCACACTGTTCATTTTCAAATGTGACGTCACCTTATCACCATACCATAAAATATTAATACGTAAATTCCTATTAGGAACAGACACATATGTGTTACTTGTTTGTAGAAGAAAAATGTTTTTAAGGGTGGCTTAATTGCGTTGTCGCCTATTTCCCAAATAATTAAGCCACCCTTAAAAACATTTAAGTGTGACCGCACATAAGAAAGCTCCCCTACTAGTTATAATATACTATTCATTATTATGTGTGATGTGTTTCAAGGGTTGGGGATGGGCGTTGATATATTTTTATAATTTCAATTGAGAAAACCAATTACCCCAAGAGTTGGGCGCGGGCGTTGATATATTTGTATCATTTCAATTTAAACCATCAATTTTCCCTTACTTTTATGTTATCACAAATAAGAGGTAAGTTGGTGTGAAGGTGTTAGATTCATGATAAACCTAACGTTGAAACCTTATATTCACTGTCCCCTCTTGATTCAATACAACCCAATATTTACAATAATGTGAAGACAAACACAATTTAAATGAGAGGAAGATATGTATTTTAAACCTAGTCACAAGTCTCTCCTATAAACAAAAAGTCCTTAGAGCCACGATATCATGAAAAGTATGAATTATGGAAAATACAAACAATATTGTGAAGACAAACACAATTTAAATGAGAGGGAGATATGTATTTTAAACCTAGTCGCAAGTCTCTCCTATAAAACAAATAAAGTCCTTAGAGCCACGATATCATGAAAAGCGTGAATTGTGGAAAATACAAACAATAATGTGAAGCAAACACAATTTAAATGAGAGGGAGATATGTATTTTAAACCTAGTCGCAAGTCTCTCTTATAAGAAAAATAAATTCCTTAGAGCCACGATATCATGAAAAGTGCGAATTATGGAAAATACAAATTATAGATTGTTGTAGTTTTGTGTTTTTGATAGGCATAGGTTGGTTTATTATAAAATTGAAATGTTCTTTTAAATGTAATGTTGTGGGGGTGTTAGGGGACCTTAGAATAAAAAATAAAAATTTAATGTCATGATGTTGGGAGTAGGGGGTGGGGGTGTTTTAATTTTTTTTAAAGTAATGTTGTTGGAGGATTTAGGGGGGTGTTTTAAATCCTTTAGATATTTTTTAAAATGTAATGCTATGGAGGGGTAAAGAGGATTAGGGTGGGAGGAGGGGTGAAGGGTTAGATTTTTTTTTAATATAATGTTGTTGGGGATTTCAGGGTTAGGGGGCGATGTTTTAAATTTTGTAAATGTAATGTTTTTGGGGGGTTAGGGGGATGTTTAATTTTTTTTTTAATTTAATGTAATTTGGGGGGGGGGGTCAAGGGGTTATGGGTTTAATTTTTTTTTTAGTATCTCCAGTCATTTATCTGCAGAAAATATAGATTCTGATGGGGTGTCAGAATCCATAGATGAGTGTGAATAATTTCACATGAAACATTTTATATGTTTTTTATTAGTATGATGTTTGTAATTGAAACTCTAAAGAAGTTTTTGATCATTTATATGAATAATTTGTTCTTGTAGGGTCTAACATATGATTTCATTATGAATCACGACATAATTTGTTTAATTTTAAATGGCTAGAGTGGTGAAATTATTTATGAAATATTTGTTTTTGTTTAATATGCAAGTTTCAAAAAAGTTGTAATTTATCTCTTGAAGAAAAAAATATTTTTCCAATCTAGGGGTTGATTTCAGAGTTTTTGTAAATGACAGTATGGCATTTTTAGGCCATGGAACTATTTTTTACCTCGAAAAAAAAATGTGTATACTGGTATCAACACTTTTCTAGTTGGGTTTTTTTTTGGTGTTTTTTATGCAAAAATCATCATTTTTATGGATAGAGTTCTCATTCTTAGTATAAAGTTCTCGTTTCATAGTATAAGTGGTTTTTAGTGTATGGCGAAGGGTATGTATGAGATTATTTCTCTTACATAAGGATTTGGGGCAGAAATATAATGTACTTTCTTCCAAGAATAGTTCCATACCAAATGGTGCTTCAAGAATTTTCCTATCAGACTGTGATTGCTTGTGCTTTGTCCAAGTTGACCAAACATAAGAAGAAGGCATGGCCCAAATTTCCTGTGAATCTTGGAAATCTTACAGTACAGTATCCAATTCATACGTCCTTGTTGTGAAAGGAGATTTATGTTTTGAGCTTGGGGGAGGCTCCCAAAAGAATGCATGACCCAGCGACATATTTGGCTAATTTATTTGCTCATGAGCATGTCAAATTTCAATACGTTCATGAAAATGATCCCAATGATTCAATGTTCTGAGTAGCTACCACTTTTCAGGAGGCGATTGGTAAAATTAGTGATCCAGAGATAAAGTCCCATATGTACAAGTTTCAAAAGGATATTAAGAGGAGAACTCTACAAGAAAGAGAAGATAAACTTGAAATAAAACAAGATCTTGAGAAGGAGAAGAGAGAAGAAGAAATGAGAGAACATGTAGCAAGGTCTGTTGTTGATGTTGTTGCTCAAGCTAAGGACAAGGGAAAAGGTGCTCTTGGAGGCCCATCAATCCCCTCCCTTACCACAATGGAAGATATGTCAGAGAAAGAGGCAAAACTCAAAAGAAATTTTGAAAAAACAAGGTCTCAACTGCAAACTCAGGAAGAGTTAACTGAAGTAGATCCTAAAAGACAAAATATTGTAGCAGGTTCTGAACATGATCAACTACCAGAAGCATAGAAAAAAGAAAATCCCATTTATTTGATCCCAATTGGCAAGAAAGAGGAGATATTTGTCCAAGAATGTTCGATCCCTGACTCCACTTATGGAAGAACATTATGCAAAAAAGGTAATTTATTTATCGTCAACTCGGATTGATAATCATGGTACATATGTGGAAGAAGACGTTGAGGCTGTTATGACTACCCTTATGTCATCTATCCCCAATAACTAAATATTTTTTAGTACGTTAGGTTCATCATTTTTCGAGCATTGTTTTCCCAAGGTAAATTTTTCATCAATAATGGGAGATACTATTAGCATGTCCACGATTTAATTTAACTCACCTATTCATAGTTCTGCTTCTTCCTTTTCACCACCTCATCCTATCACTACATCTCCGGTTCCCTATATTTTCACGACAACATTCCTTCTGCATGTATGACTCTTCCTTAAAAGGAAGATTTTCCTATATTTGATTCTTTTGCATCACTCACCTTTACCTCTATTTCTTATCCTATGAATATTCTCCCTCTCAGCATACACATTCGTTTAAACCAAACCCAAACTGATCCTTTGGTTACCATCCACCAACAAAGCATTTCGTCATCAGAAGTTATCGCATATTTTGGAGAAGATGCAGTGCTATTTGGAAAATATTATTGGAGTAAAAAGGATAAAGTTATGGTTAAAATGGGAGCTAAGAGAGCCAGACAAAGCTCAGCCAAAGATGTGCATGCCCTTGGTCAGGTCATTTGGAAGTCAGACACAAGTGATATCCAGCAAGGGGCAGTGGAGATAGCAACTTCCATGGGAGTTCTGGAGCTAATTTTCAATGAGTTTCACAATTAAGTTTGGCTCTTGGTGAAAAAGGGAAGGATTTGGAGAAGTCCAAATAGGACTTAGCAGAAGCACAACAGAGGCATGACCAACAGATTGACCAGTTGAAATAAGAACATGATGACAGAGTAGAGGAATGGAAAAACAAAGCTAAAGAAGTCAAGCACTTGCTTCAGAATGCAGAGGTTGTGAATCAACAACAAGCAGAGCAAATTGCTCTTATCAATCAAGAAATGAAAGATGAAAGATGTCCATTTAGCCTCAAAAGGCTCCTCTTTTCTTGACCCATGACCTAAGGATTTTAAACAGGTACTCTGTAAAATACATGAATAATTTCGATAGGCTGTGATAGATTTGTATAGTTGTTTTGATGAGATGTAAGTCTTGTATGACAAGTTTACAAAGCATTCTAAAACTATTGTGGATCACCATTATTGGATGAGAGCAACATCCACCGCTTTAGAGCAAGTAAGAGGTTTGCAAAAGCATATTAAATAAATACCTAATGGCTTGTGAATCTTAGATAAGTTAGAGCTAAAAACAATTGAATTTTCCATGGAGACATGGGAGGCTATGTACGATTCAGTTGAAGCTATAGTCAATGAAGGACAAAAGGTTTGTGAAAACAGATGGTCTGCTTCAAATAATTTTCTAGCCTATTTGAGTTTACTTGTTTTGGATCCTCTCAGTGAGGTATCTTGTCCTAAACTTCATTTGGAAGAAGTGGGAAAGCAGTTTGATGATACCAAAGAGTTGATCCAACAAATCAGTTAGTTCACAGTGCAAAAGATCGAGAAATGGATAGAAGCTCCCCCTGCTTCGATTGCTTGGGTAAATTTTTTCATCAAATAATGGAAAAAAATCAGAAGGGAGGCAATTTCCTCCCAAATTTGCAAGAACGAAATTCAGTTGAGGAATGCTCATTTTCACGAAGTCGATAACATTCTGGATTTATTTTCCAAGTGGTGTTCTGCTCTTGAGCAAACCTAGAAACTATTTCATTGTGTAATTCCATGTTTTGGGAATATTTTATTTTCTTGCAAGTTTGTAATGTTATTTAAAGAGAGATAGACATTGTGTTATTTGGAAATATTTATGTATGTAGCTATGATGGGGAAAGGAATTTCTATCGTGAATTTGGACTTATTGTATAAATCCAAGAAACATTGTTTTTTGCAATTTGTGTATCTTTAACACTTGGATATGGCTCTTTGTAGTTTTATTTGTTAAGTTGGTCTAAAGGAAGTTGAAAGAAGTAATTTTGATTTGCATGTTTTCGCATTAATTGGTTGTTTTCTTTCATTTGTTATATCCTGTAATAGTTCTATCCCAAAATTATTACTCATCTTGTTTAGGAGTCAGTTATTTTTCAATCTTTTTCAGTTTATGCTCAAAATAATTTTGATTTAGATGCTTGCACATTAATTGGTTGTTTTCTTTCATCTGTTATTTCCTGTAATAGTTTTATCTTGAAATTATTACTCATCTTGGTTAGGAGTCAGTTATTTTTCAATATTTTTTAGCTTATTCTCAAAGTAACTTGAGTTTATCAAGTTTTCTTCTTGATTATATTACACGTTTATAGATTAAATTTTAAATATATAATTTAATATTTAAACAGATTATGTATATTGCAAATTTTCATATTTTTTATTGAAATGTTGTTTAAAAATTGCAATAATTGCATTTTTTCTCTAGTTATTTTTCTTGTTCTTGCAATATTTTTCCTTTTATCCTCAAAGTAATTTCCTGAATCAAAAGTCAGAATTGGAAAAAAGGCGTATTTCGAAAGTTAAGTTTTCTGATTTTCGACTTTCACCCTAAAGGGTGGAAATGCGGAAAGGGGAAATACTATGTTTTCCAATAAGCAATACCCTATGTTCCGATTGTTAAACTAGTAGCAACAAGGAAGGTCTTCATGCATGTATGTGTTCTTGCATGCAGAAGACTTAAAATAGGAATCCAATTGTATTTAATTATTTTTCCTAAGTTTACTTTGGAAAATAACTAAAGTGATCTAAATTAACTTTAGTGAGCCACTAGTTAAAGTGAAAGTGATATTAGGGTTTTTTCTTTACCACTAGTTAAAGTGAAAGTGAAATTAGGGTTTTTTCTTTACCACTAGTTAAAGTGAAAGTGAAATTAGGGTTTTTTCTTTACCACTAGTTAAAGTGAAAGTGAAATTAGGGTTTTCGCTTTACCTAAAGTTATAAAAGAGAGATCAATTGGTGGAGAGAAAACACACTTGTATTCCGATAGAGACAAGATACGTACAAGGAGAAAAAGTCAGACATAGGATTCAGCCGAGAAGACGGAGGAGCGAGCAGGGAGATCATCGAGCTTTGTATAGTTGGGTCGTACACTCACACAGGAGGGTGTTGAGGTTTAGCTGGGATTTTCCTAGTGAATCTACCGAGTACTGCATTTGCGAGGTTTGGGTGAATTTGCAGTGATTTTAAAAATTCCATATTTTCTTATAATAAAATCTATATCTAAGTGTTGCACCGGTTTTCCCATCTTAGGTTTTTCTGGGGGTTTCCATACCCAAAATAATAGTGTCAATATCATGATGTGATGTTGTGATTTATTTGTCATTTTTATATTCCGTTGCATACTATAAAATATATTCACGTGTGGTGATTAGTTGATATTTTGCATGCACTATTTAGCCCTAGTTGAATATTAAAGGAAAAATTACATGGTATCAGAGCTCTCGTGAGCTATAGTTGAGATATTTGCAGCAGCAGTGATAGATCGGGGGAAGATCTATAACAAGACAAAAACCTAGACTTCCAGATCTAGGGTTTGATAGGTACACTTTACTATGGTCCTGCAGTTGAGAGTTGGGGATAGACTCCAGGGTGCTTAGAACTTTCCTGCATGGAAAGAAAGGATCACAAGGATCCTGGATGTCAGTGATGCAGAGGAGCACATTGATTCCATGAAGGTTGCACCCACAGATCCGACAAATGTAGCAGCTTGGAAGAATATTGATTCTAGAGCCATGCTGATTATGATGGATGGAGTTAAGGACCATATAGTCCTTCACCTTTATGATAAGAAGACTGCAGTAGAGATGTGGATGGATTTGGAGAGTCTATACCGAAGCAAGAACAAGAATCAAAAGATGGTGTTGCAAGAGAGGAGGCATAGCACCAAGATGGCCAAGGGAGAAGGAGTGGTGCCTTATCTCACAAGGCTCACACAGATTAGGGACAAGCTTGGAGTTTCTGGCTCTAAGACAATGGATGAGTAGCTAGTTCGGATAGCCCTCAATGGCTTCTCTAAGACATGGGACACCTTTGTCAAAGGTGTTGTGGCTAGGGAGAAGCTCTGTGATTGGTAGAGACTATGAGATGACTTTTGTGCAAGAGGATACCCACATGGGTCAAGGATCATGCTCATCCAACAGTGCCCCACAGATTGTGGATGAGGAGGATCTATCCCTTTAAGGGAAGAGCAAGGGGAAGACAAATACGAAGAAGGATGGTAAGAAGAACCTTGACGTGTCAAAGGTCAATTGTTTTATCTGCCACAAGAAGGGACACTTTGCCTCCCAATGCCCAGACATGAATAAGAAGAGCAACACTTAGATGGCTGGATCTATAGAGGTGGATGAGTTTAGCAGGAAGTTTGATGAGGAGTTCTGTTTGATAGCTTGCATGGAAAGCACCACAGGGAGCAACATATGGTACATTGATAGTGGAGCATCTAGTCACATGACTGGACATAAGATATTCTTCAAATAATTGCAAGAGGGTGGAATAGGGATCCATGTTGAGCTAGGTGATGATGCACGGTATCAAGCGTAGGGAGCTAGAACTGTTTCATTTGAGAGGGATTCTAGCAAACCCCTCAATTTTGTTGATGTGTTATATGTTCTAGGGCTGACCAAGAACCTTATATCAGTCTCCACTCTGGAGGATAAGGGATATCAGGTGAATTTCCATGACCATAGAGTGTATATCAGGCCCAAGGGGTTAGATAAGAGCTTGGATCGGGTGATTAGCAGAAGGAGCAGAAAAGTGTACAAATTACATTTTGAGCATGCAAAGGATCTAGTCAGTAGTAGAAGTAGAAGTCAAGGTGAGTTGTGGAATAGGAGGATGTCACACTTACACCATGGAGCATTGAAGCATTTGAGACAGGAAGTCATTGGAGTTCCTCAGGTACAGGAGGAAAATCATAACCACTGCAAGGGTTATGCTTTGGGGAAGAACACGAGGAAGTCTTTCCCACAAAGTGAGCACAAGTCTAAGGATCCCTTAGACTTGCTGCATTCAGATGTATGTAGACCTATCAGTGTCCATTCATTTAGTGGTTACAATTATTGTATAACCTTCATTGATGACTATTCCAGGAAAACCTGGATCTATTTCTTGAAGGCCAAATCAGAGGTCTTTGAGAGGTTTCGAGAGTTCAAGACTCTTGTGGAGAACCAAACAGGAAAGAATATTTGAGTGTTGAGGATAGAAAATGGGGGTGAGTACACTTCCAATGAGTTCATGGAGTATTGTTTGGATGAGGGGATCAAGAAGGAGCACACTATGCCCCATACCCCACAGCAGAATGGAGTTGCAGAGAGAAAGAATAGGACTATGGTTGGAGCAGCCAAGTCCATGCTATTTGATCAGGGATTACCACTATTTCTCTGGGCCGAGGCATACAAGACTGCAGTGTACATTCAAAACAGCTGTCCCCACATAGCCTTGGGGAGGAAGACACCAGAGGAGGCCTTCAGAGGCACTAGGCCAAATTTGAGTCACATTTGCATATTCGACAGTGTCTACTATTGTCATGTTCATGCTGACAATAGGAAGAAGCTAAACCCTTCTAGAGAGAAGGGGTTACTTGTTGGTTACAATGATATTTCGAAGGCATATAGAGTTTACATTCCTTCTCACAGGAGGATCATTATGAGCAGGGATGTCCAGTTCGATGAGGACATGGCCTTGTAGAGATCTCTGGACTTACCAGCGGAGCAGCAGCTTGCACAGGAGTCAGGAGTCAAGTTGGAGGAGCTAGATGTATAGGTACAGGTACAGACATAGAGCACATGTTCTAATGGTCAGAGGGAGTCATGTGGACATGATCATTTAGTCATTAACTTGAAGGATGAGCTGCAGCAGGAGATGAATATCCAGCAGCCACAGCAGGTTGACACTAGGCCAAGGCCTAAGTGGTTTAGATCCATAGTGCAGGATTCCAGGTAGGTAGATCCTCCATAGACATCTTTTAGATGGAGTGTACCACCAGATAGGCTTAGTTATATGGCACTGATGATAGAGTTGATTAACTCTGAACCTTCCAACTTCAAGGAGGCTGGACAACATGATGTGTGGCAGGAAGCTATGGTTGAGAAGTATGACTCCATTATGAAAAAATAGGTATGGGAGGTTGTGCCAAGGCCACAAGGGAAAAAGGTGGTGGGATCTATATGGATATACAAGGTGAAGCATGCAACAGATAGAAGCGCGGAGAAGTACAAGGTGTGCTTTGTGGCAAAGGGGTTTTCATAGAAGGAGGGTATTGATTATGAGGATACCTTCACCCCTGTTGCCAGGTATTCTTCCATTGGGACCATTATCTCACTAGCAGCTGAGATGGGTTGGCATGTCCATCAGATGGATATCAAGACTTCCTTCCTCAATGGAGTTATAGAGGAGGAGGTGTATATTAAGCAACCAGAGGGGTTTGATGTGGAGAACAGGGAGATGCATGTATGCATACTACATCGATCTCTTTATGGGATTAAGAAGGCACATCGAGCATGGTACTCGAGGATTGAAAAATATCTATGGGAGATGGGATTTTAGTGGAATGCGGCTGACCACAACCTGTACTTCTTGATAGGTGAGTCACCTCTCATACTGGTCTTATATGTGGATGATCTCTTTTTGACAGGAGATGAGAGGGTGATTAGAGATTGCAAGTCCAACCTTGCAGTAGAGTTTGAGATGAAATACCTTGGGCTAATGCATTAATTTCTGGGCTTAGAGGTTTGGCATAGAGATGGATGCTTCTTCATCAGAAAGGGGAAGTATACAGTAGAGATCCTGAAGAGATTTAGGATGGAGGACTACAAGCTTATGGCCATACCTCTAGTTTCTAACTAGAGGAAGATTGATGCATCAGGATCATACGGATTTAATCCTACCTTGTATCGTCATCTTATCGGATCGCTTATGTATCTGGTCAACACTCGACCAGAAATCAACTTTCCAGTCAACTCTTTGAGTCATTTCATGGTGGACCCTTAGAGAGTGCATTGGACGGCTACGAAGCACATACTTCGCTACATCAGAGGTACAGTGGAGTATGGATTGGTTTATGAGCATAGGGGGAGTGTACAGTTAGCAGGTTTCACGATGCTGACTGGGCAAGATGTGTAAAGGACATGAAGAGTACTTTAGGCTGGTGTTTCAACATCGGATCAGGGGTTGTCTCTTGGTTCAACAAGAAGCAGAATTTAGTTGCATTAATCTCGGCAGAGGCTAAGTACATGGAGGCTAGTATGGCTTCTTGTGAGGGTATGTGGTTGAGGAAGTTGCTTGTAGAGTTATTCGAGTGTGAGCTAGAGGCTATAGTACCTCACTATGACAATTAGAGTGGCATTAGTCTATCTGAGAATCCAGTGTTCCATTACTAGAGCAAACACAAAGAGATCATATATCACTTCTTGAGAGATTGTGTTCAGAGGGGAACAATTCGGTTGGAGTACATACAGATATATGAGTAGGTGGAGGAAATTTTCACCAAGGCAATTTCAAACAAAGTTTTGTGAATTTTAGGGATAAGTTGGGGTTGCTACCGAATCCCTTCCTCGTTGAGAGGGAGTGTTAAACTAGTAGCAAGAAGGTATTCCTGCATGCATGTGTTCTTGCATGTAGAAGACTTAAAATAGGAAGCCAATTGTATTTAATTATTTTTCCTGTGTTTACTTTGGAAAATAACTAAAGTGATCTAAATTAACTTTACTGAACCACTAGTTAAAGTGAATGTGAAATTAGGATTTTGCTTTACCACTAGTTAAAGTGAAAGTGAAATTAATGTTTTCGCTTTACCTAAAGTTATATAAGAGAGATCAATTGGTGGAGAGAATACACACTTATATTTCGATAGAGACATGATACAGACAAGGGGATCAAGTCAGATAGAGGATTTGGCCTAGAAGACAGAGGAGCGAGCAGCAGGATCATCGAGCTTTGTACAGCTGGGCCGTACACTCACATAGGAGTGTGTTGAGGTTTAGCTAGGATTTTCCCAATGATTCTGCCATGTACTTCATTCACTAGGTTTGGACGAATTTGCAGTGATTGCAGAAGTTCCTTATTTTCTCATAATAAAATCTATATCTGACTGCTGCACCAATTTTCCCATCTTGAGTTTTTCCGAGGGTTTCCATACCAAAAATAATAGTGTCAATATCGTGATGTGATGTTGTGATTTATTTTTCAGTTTTATATTCCAATGCATACTATAGAAGATATTCATGTTTTGTTATCAGTTGATATTTTGCATGCACTGTTTAGCCCTAGTTGAATATTAAAGGAAAATTTACACCGATTTGCGATTTCTTATTTCCCGATTTCCTATTTCCAAAATTATAGATATTTGGAAACTGGAAATTCCATATTTTGTTAAGGTTATTAGGGTTATCTGTGATTTTCAATTTTTGACATTTCAGATATTAGAAACCGAACACTAAGGTTTTTGTTGAAATAATTTGCTAGATTCGTGATTTCCAATTTTCGATATTTTGGATATTAGAAAGCGGAAAGATCAGTTTTTTAATTTATAATGTTTATTCATTTCTTGGATTTTCAATATTTCCAATCTAATTATCGGGAATCTCAAATCATGGATGGTCCAAATAACACTAAGAAAAAATAGAATTTCCAGTTCTTGATATCCAATTTCGAAAATTTGGTATCGTGTTTTGGAAATCGGAAATAAATATTATAAAATAAAAATATTCATAATATATATAGTGTGTTTTTAATTTGTTTATATATATTGGAAATTATATGATTTTATTTTATTTGGAGAAATGAGTTAAAATGCCATTTATAATATAATAATTTTAAAGAATAATAATTTTTAATTTATATAGAAAATTTCTAAGAAACAATTTTTTGTAATTGTATCAGATTTATATTTTATGAGCATGGTTTATGAGGTTTATAGATTGAATAATAACAATTGTTTCTATTAATAAATATGAATTTTAACCACGGATGCAAATGATGAGAGTCAAATTAGCAAGTACAGAACAAATAGGGCTATTGTGGTAGATTGATGTTGTACTTGTTTCTGTCACCTATCCTACACTCATTACGCATTAATAAAGCGGGTCTTGTTGTCAAGGATGGACAACTTGGTCATGATTTGAGTTTTAATGCTTGGATTACAGTTGTTTCGGTAGTCATGTCTATCATGAAGAGTGGTGCCTCCACTGCTACAACAAGTTCCCTTGTTGAGTTTAGGTACAACACATTCATGATTAAATTTTTCGGTTATTATATCCCGTGATACGGCAAGGATCCAAGAAGGCAGCATGGAGTTGATCAGCTTAGTATATGTTGTGAAATAGGATTTTATTTTGTCTGTTCATATTATTTATGCGTAACTTGTTTCTCTGCCAAGTTTATAACAATGTTTGTATCCGCGCGATGGTTCATACAACTAATCCTCTTTCTCTCCTTCCATTTTGTCCAAGATGACATTAATTAATCTTACTTGACCAATTATGTTGGGTGTGATTAAAAACTAAAATGTGTAGGCTGTTTGACCTTATGGTGACTTTACTATTTTGATTTGCAGGTTTTATAGGCTCACTACGTTCGCTACAACATTTTGATATGACTTCTTTCGTAGATCTTTTGACTCCATTCAATTTGCAGCAATGGAAAGGAGACATGGAGATCTAGCTACATGCCAGAGGACTCTGCCAGGTCACTAGGGACATAGAATAAGAGCCTAATCATGTTATAGACAATGCCAGATTTTTGAATAAGAAAGATGAAGCATTCAGTTTCGTGTGTCTCTCTATCTCCAAGGATCTTCTATTCCACCTCTTGGGATTGAACTTTGAAAGAGATTTGGGACCAAATTTCCTCCCAGTATGGAAAATAGGATGACTTGAGGGTTTATCAGCTTGAAAACAAGTTAATGTCTCTTCAACCTAGAAATTTTGAGACCCTTAATGATTTTTTCACAAAATTCAATCATATAGTCTTTCTATTGAAGCAGCGTGAGGTGAAGAAGGAGGATGATCAGCTCATCCTTTCCATTCTCTCAAAAAATGGAGATAACTATTCAGTGTTTGTTTCTACATTTCATGTGGGTAAGCTCACAACCCCCATATGGAAGATTCCTTTACTCAATTCCTTCATTCAGTCCCTAACAAGCGAGAATGATAAGCTTGTCCAGATGGGGATCATCATATCCTCCTGTGATCAAGCCCTCTAATTTCCTTCGAGACCCAAGGATTCGAAGGGGAAAGGAAAGCAGTAGAAGAAACCTAAAACCAAATTCAAAGCTCCTAAGCCTAATTTTCAAAACCAATAGCAAGAAGATCCTTCTCGCTCGAAGAAGAACAAAAACAAAGGCCAGCATGGGAAGGAAAAGGTCAAGTGTTCATACCACGGGAAGGGATTCCACCCTCAACATGCCTACATAAAAAAGAATCTTGATGAAGCTACTTCTCTCCTTGAGAGAAATAACATAAATATTTCGGAAATATTTTAGTGGAAAGAAAATCAAGATCGGGAATACCAGCATGAAAGAGGTCATGCCCTCATGGCAAGAACTTCGAAGTCCATGGCTCTACTCATAGATTCTAGAGCTTCGAACCAAATGATGAATAGAAACTACTCTCTCTCTTCTCTCAACACTAGCAAGAGCATTCCCATCCACATGGGAGATGACTCTACCATCGTCTCAAAAGGACAAGGTATAGTAAATCTTGAGCATGGTTATTTTTCCAATGTTCTGTATGTAGCATCTCTTGCATCAAACTTCCTGAGTGTCTATGGAATGACCCATACTGGAGTACCCAAGAGAGTATCCTTCAACCCTTATGATGTAAAAATTACTAAACTTGCATCCATGAAACTTGTGGTAAAAGGATATGCAAATCATCATGCAAAAGCCTATGATTTTTCCCATTTTGTGGAGGATGCAAATCCCACAACTCTGCTGACTCATGGAAATGAGGTTAGTAGGCTCTGAAATGAAAGGTTTGGCCACCTAAACTTCAAGTACTTGCAGAAATTACATAAAAATTCCGTGGTTGAAGGCCTCTCGGTCATCAAAGCTACCACCAAAATTTGTAAAGGCTGTATTTTGGGCAAGCATCCCGAGCATAAGTTTGATTGGGGGAAAGCAAGACAAGGATCAGAAATTTTGCGGCTGATTCATTCTGATATCAGCTGACCAATTCCCATCACATCCTTGAATGGATATCGGTATGTTCTTACTTTTATAGATGATTTTTATAGATATACATGGGCCTTCTTCATCAAGAAAAAGTCAGATATCTTAGAAAAATTAATTGAATTAAAAGCACTGATTGAGAATGCATATGGGAAAAAGATCAAAACTTTGAAATATGATAATGGATGGGAATATATCATTAATGAGTTTCTGCATATATGTTCTGAAAGTAGTATTCATATACAACATTGAGTTCCCTACACTCCCCAGCAGAATGATGTAGTAGAGAGAAAGAATCGGTCTCTTAAGGAGATGACCACTTGCATGCTGGAAGCCAAGAAGTTGGATGCAAATTTATGGGATGAGGTCAAGAATTATGTTGTATACATTCAGAATAGAGTGCCTCACTCATCCATGAAAGGTAATACCCCTTTTGAATCCTAATTTGGACACAAGCTGGATGTGTCGAATCTCAGGGTGTTTGGGTCCACTGCATGGGCCCGAATTTCACATGACAAGAGGAAAGCTTTGCAACCGAAAAGTGTTGAATGTTTTTTTATTGGATATCCTAATGAATCTAAAGGTTTCAAACTTCTAGATATACAAACAAAACAAATCATCATTGAAATAATTTTCTGGTTCGATGAGCCTCTTCAAGAGGTAGAACTAGTGAAAGAGAAAACTGTTGAATTTCCTTCCTATTCTACTGAATATCTGGATGATGAAATTAGGGGTAATGACCCTCATTTGGAACCTGATTTGGAACCTCTAATATCTGATATCAGTGACCATAAAGCATCAAGTTCAATTTCAGAACCTAAAGTGTAAACACATCTCCCAACTTGGGCCAAACATACACTTTCTTCCGCTGGTGACAACATTGGAAATCCTGATGAGCCAAGAAGAACCCGGTCCGATTTCCAAACAGCAGGTATTGTTCTCTCTTGTCATGACTCTTTGTTATCCAAAAATTGTTATTTAATGATAAATTTAGATCCTAAGTCTTACTACCATGCTTGGAAATATCCGAGATGGCAAGATGCCATGAACGAAGAGATGAATTCTCTTTAAAAAAATTCTATTTGGGAGCTAGTTTCTCTTGCTGTGGGGAGGAAATTAGTTCAATGCAAGTGGGTGTTTCAAAAAAAATTTTATGCTAATGGAAGCACCTACAAATATAATGCAAGGATGGTACCAAAAGGGTTCTCCCAGGTCCAAGGACCATGAGACCTTTGCACCGGTTGCAAAAATGGACTCCATCCCCCTAGTTTTGGAAATTGCGGCATCCAAGCACTGGGAAGTGCATCATATGGATGTTAAGTCTGTATTTCTACATGGAGATATTCATGAGGAGAGATACATGAATCATCCTGATGGCTGCATTTCAGATTCATCTTTGGTTTTCAAATTAAAGAAGTCACTATACAGGTTAAAACATTCCCCAAGAGGGTGGTATTCCAAGATGGATGCCTTCCTTCTCTCGCAAAACTTCCAATGGTGGAAATCAGATCCAAATGTGTATCTAAAATAGTATGATGGTCATTTTATTATAATTTTTTTATATGTTGATGGTATTTTAATTACTTTTATCACTGTTGCTTCCATTTCACTCGTAAAAACTGCCCTCGATGATGCATTTGAGATGAGCGATTTGGGGCTCTTGAAGGAATTTCTGGGGCTTGAAATTGCACAAAATTCTGATGGGATAATGGTCACTTAGTCTCAATACATATCATACCTATTAGTTAATTTTAACATGGATTAATTTAAGGCTTCTCCATTCCCTTTCCTTTCAGGGATCAGCCTTGAAGAAGAAAAAAGCACTCCACCCGTGGATTGCACAATCTACCGCTAGATGATTGGTAGCTTGCTTTACTTGACTCATTCTTGGCCTGATATATGTTATACCCTAAATGTTGTATCAATATACATGTAGCAGCCTCATGATATTCATTGAAAGGAAGGAAAGAGGATCCTCTAGTATATTCAGGGCAACAAGACCTATGACATTCACTACGATGCAAACTTTGAGCTAGAGTTGGTTGGTTACACAGATTCAGATTGGGCGGGAGATTCTATTGATCGGATGTATACTTCCAAATATGTATTCATGTTTGGTGGTGGCCCCATTTTCTGGTCTAGCAAAAATCAGGCCGCCATTGCATTGTCTTCAACAGAGGTCGAGTACCGAGGAGTGGTGAATGCTTGCATCCAAGCTATTTGGTTGCAAGGAATTTTTTTGGAGTTTGATTTTGGTAGCACTTTGTCCACTGTCCTATTTTGTGACAATCAAAGTGCTATTAATATCTCCATAGATCCAGTTATCAGGAAGAGGACCAAGCATATAGAGATACACATGCACTATATCAGGGAATTGGTGCATGACAGGACGATCATTCTACAGTACTTTCCTATTGATGAGCAGATTGCAAATATCTTCACCAAGAGATTTTCAGAGAAGAATTTTACTTACGTCCGATCATTTTTGGGGGTTAGTTCATAACGGTGATTAGATTACTTTCTAGTGTTTCGCTTCAGGAGGGGGGGGGGTGTTCCCACTGGGTTTTCCCTCTTTCCTCACTTAGATTTATTTTTGAGCATTGTTTGAGTTACATTATTTTACAGGGTGACCTAAGGCCTTTGTTTCCTGGGCCCTAACATTTCATACATTTTATTTTTACTCCTCCTGAGTATAGCTTAAGGGTGGGTGTTGGAGTAATTTACCGAACATGCACACTTATTTGGTCAATTTTGGCCTATTTACCCACTATCCTAAGTTTAATTGACTTACTTCGCATAATATGAGCACACTATGACATCAAAATGAGCTCACCCATGCCCTCCTTCAGTCAAGGAGGCCAACCAATCCTTCTCCTTCATTCGGGAAGGCTAACTGGGCTTCCTCCTCCAAACACGGAGCATTTCTAGGCTGATCTAAGTGTCATAAATGCACCTAATTGCTAACTGATTGTTACAATCAGTTAAGATGAGTTGTGAATGTGCATCCATTCATTATTTGATTATTTTTGTTCATTATTTATGAACTAGAGCTAACATTGGCGCCTACAACCACTTCTGATGACATGTGTCACTTCAGTTAACTCCATCGGAGCTACTTGGAGTTATGGATGCACTACCTCCTTCAGTTGGAAATGAAGTTACATGTGATGAGTCCCTTTCAGTTAGACTCAGTCATCTATTGCACTACGATTATAGTTAGGACTTAGTGTGAGAGTCAGTTGTTGATTATCTTAGTGGTTAACTATGTGTGCCGATTGTGGCTGACATTCAGTTAAGCTACACCAATTTATTCAATTCGAATGACCTCCTTGGGAATTCGAATTATCTTGGAATTCATGCACCTTGCATGACCATTGTATTGTACTATCATTATTTTATTGATTATACAGAGCTGTAACATTTTATTGCAGCACAATTATGCCATTTTCATGCTTAATTGTGTGAAATCTCTTATGAGTCTGTGTTTTAGTCCCTAGATTATTATGACAGATTAATAGGTATAACAATTGTTTTTCCCAATTAATGTCCTCCTTTTGGTTTTAGTATCGTGATGAATCTTTCTCCCTCATTCCATTGAGTTATTTGTTTCCTAACTGATTGGGTTTTAGGGAACTCTTGTTCTTCCCTGATTTTGTTGTAGAATCGTTCTTGTTTCCTTTGGTTGGTTTTGTTCTGCATCTGAACCATTATACTATGTCCAAGAAGAATACCACATGTCATTGTTCTAGGAGTGGTTGCGGTCGTGCGCAACGAGGGGTGTGTGTGACAAAGGTAAATGGTTACAACAATGATATTTCTCCCCAAGTTCACTCCATAACAGATGACTGGGAAATTATACTGGTAAATGAGAACCTTGCTCGTGAAATTGATGGGGGAAACCCCAACTACTATTGGATCATAAAAAACATGATGGGGTCCCTCATGGAGGAAATTCTAGCCAGATAGAATAATACTAAGTTGGCAATTTCACAAGCTACGTCCATAATGGTGGAATTAGATATGGTCAGCATACACAGAAATGTGATGGCCATCTAGAAAAAATTAGCCCTGGGAGTTGACTCCTTGGGTGATGGAGGTAGCGGTAGTGTCTCTATGGCTCCATCTGGTTCAATGAATGTTGACCCGAGTCCTACAATACTTGTTATATCTACAGTGCCTATTTCAGTTCGGACTATAATTAGCCATCTTTCCAAATGACGTCTTGGATCTGATGCTTCTGTGGGAAAAGTGTATGCTTCTGTGGGAAAATAGGATCCTTCCATGGGGAAAGCGAATGCTTCTGTGGGGAAAGCAATTTTTCTGCCATTGAAGCGCAGTCTACACTCTTCAGATGAGGAACTCTTTGGGCCTTATCTCATCATTGAGGAAATGCAGGACACGCAAGATCCGACTATCACTACCAGTGGTGCTAAATCATGAGCTTGTTTTTGTTTCTTTTTTGTCTATTTTGCTTCCTTTTTTTTAATTCTAAGTTTATGCTTGTTTTTATTTTTCAAGGTCTCTTCGTAAACATTTCTTCATAGTAATTTTGTATGTAGCCCTCCATATATCACATGGGTTATTGTGGCTCTTCTGAATATCTATGTAATTTTTTTTAAACTTTACTTAGTCAGCAACATTCATTTTCTGTATGATTTTTGTGCTCTTTACACTTCAACTGTAGAGTTTTATTCTTTTAACAGATTTGGGTGGTTGTTAGACCACTATTTTAACTTGACCAGAATTCTCAATTTTCTATAGTATTTTGTATAGTTCATTAATAGCAATGTAGACTTACAAAAAATAACAATATGAAGTTTAAAGATCTAATATATGTAAATATATTATTTCTTTTAATAAAACTAAAGTGAAAGATCTAATATATGTGAATAGCTTGATTTGGGTAATGAAATTTATTTGAATATCCAATGGAAATTATTTATGTAAATAAATATGAAGTTTAAATACGATTCGAGATCAAGATGACTGAATGGATTTATTGTTCTTTTATTTGAAAACATTGTTTAATAATATTTTTCTGAAAGCCGAAATTGGGAAATAAGATATAGGCTCCAACTTGAGAGCTCGATTTACAATAAAAATTTCTGGCAAAGAGAAAAGAATACGAACAGAGAAAATAAAAATTTAAACGCCAAACAACTTTAACAAAACTGATTTTTTTTGGTTTCTAGTACCCAGAGCTCGAAAATCGAAAATAGGAACTTCAACTTTTCTTTATTTGAAAAGACAAAACTTCTGAGATCGAAAATGTCACAAATCAGAAATTGGAACATAGGGTCTATCTTGTTGGAAAAGATAGGAAATATGATTTCCGGAATCGGAATTGTCAAAAATCGAAAATCATACAATAGAAAATAGTAAAATGGGATGTTCCTTATTGCAAAACACAAGATTTGCGGAATCCGAAATGTCAGAAATGGGAAATTGGGAAATAAAAAATTGGAACATAGGGTGTGTGCAAGTTGGATACGTTTGTAGTTTTGGAAAGATTGTAATGTGTTTTAATTTAATGTGTTTATTTATATACTGATTTTCCATTAGAAGCTTGACATATGAAATGTACATTGAAAAAATGTATTTATTTAATTTACATACTATTTTACTACAACTCATGAATGGTTATTGATTTTTAATACTTATTTGTCAATTAGTATCACTTCATCGGATAATTTTCTAACTTTATTTAATTCGAAAATGAGTTATTCGAGTTTGGTTTAGTTTTGCTTATATTTTTACTATTAGTTTTGGTAGACATTTAGAAATAGTAGTCTGGCCACTCATTAGATTTTGAGTTTTTCATAATGATTTCTATTTTTTAATTTTATTAAGATCTTCTTGCATAAATCCTATGTCCTGTGTTTTCCAATAAAGAACACCATATCTATTCTCCAAGATCCAATTTTTGAGATTTCAAATCTTGGAAGTTCTGTATTTTCAAATAAAGTAATGTCGAATTTCCTATTTCCCATTTTTGATGTTCGGGTATCGGAAACCAGAAAACCTCAATTTTGAGGATTTATTTTGATTGTTCATATTCTTTTCGCAGAACTTATTCCTCCGCTAATTCCATCCTTATTTTAAACTCACTCTGCATTATTTTTCATTACTTTGCCTCTAAATTTGTAGGAGATTTGGCTTGTAAAGTTGGTTTCATTATGTATATTGACCTGGTCAAGTGGGTATTTAATGATGTAAGATTTAAACAACAATGGTGGAATTAGATATGGTCATAAAGCACATAAATGTTATGGCCATGTGGAAAAAAATAGTTCTGGGATTTGACTCCTTGGGTGATGGAGGTAGCGGCTGTGTCTCTATGGAATATTTGCAGAGAATTACAATTGATGTCATGTAAATTATATTATCGTTGTTTTGATTTTGTTTTAATTATTTTTATTTTAGTTTCCAGATCACTTTAAATTATACCTTCCAAATTTTATTGCAAATATACCTATAGATATCCTTGTTTTTATTTTTTTAATCATGGATAATGGAAAGAAAAGAGAAGTTAAGGAATTAGTTATAGTGGTATTGTTTGGACAGAAGATAATTGCATAGCCAACTATAAGATTCAATTTTAGGAATATTAATTTCAACTAAAATAATGACGACCTTACCATGGCTTGTGCATCTACAGTTCCTATTGTGTTTTCGACTACAATTAGCCTGCTTTCCAAACGAGCTCATGAATTTGATGCCTCTGTGGGGAAAGCAAATAATTCTGTGGAGAAATCACATGCTTCTGTGGGAAAAGTGGTTGTCTTGGCGCTGAATCCCAGTCTACCATATTCATATGAGGAACTCTTTGGGCCCTCTCCAATAGTTTAGGAAACGCAGGACACGCAAGATCTGGCTATCACTATCAGCGGTGCTAACCCATGATCTTGTTCCTATTTTGTTTTTGTCTATTTCACTTTATTTTGTTTACCTCTAAGTTTATCCTGGTTTTTAATTTTCAAGGTCTCTTCATAGGCATTCCTTTATAGTAATTTCATATGTAGCCCCCGATATATCACATGGGTTATTGCGGCTCTTTTGAATTTCTCTATAATTTTGTTTAAAGTTTACTTATGTAGAATGCTTCATTTTCTGTAATGTTTTTATGCTATTTACACTACAACTGTAATGTTTTCTAATTTTCAGGGATTGCGGTGGTTTTTATACCACTATTTTGACTTGAGCAAAATTCTCGATATCCTGTAATTTTTTGTATAGTTGATTAATTGAAATGTAGACTTTCAAAAGAAAATTAATATGAAGCTCCAATATGGGATCTATATACTTTATCTATAGATCTGAATTTCATACAACTGTATTATGAATCAATTTCCAAATTCAAAAAGAGGTTAGTCCTTAAAGAATACAGAAGAGACAATGATAGAAAAATGTCAAATATATATTGTCTTTCATGATTGCAATTTGTGTGCATATTTAACGCATGCATAATACATGATACTATTAGTATCTAACCTTGTAGTGTTAAATTGTTAATTAATTGTTTTCCTTATACATATGTTTTAAAGTTTGAAAACAATTTAAACTACTGAGAAGTTGACGAGACTAATTCTTATTATAATTTATATGCACAAAAAGCATATATAAAAATCTGATGTGAATGTTATTTGACAGTTTGATTTATATGGTTGCCAACAAGTAAACAGTCTCCAAGATTCCGAGCACGTCTTAGTATCTACAAAACAAAATGCATTCAACAATCTCATTGTAGTCAATGACTTTATAAACTGAACATACATAGAAATTGTTTGCATTTAAATATACATTTGATAATTTGTTTTAGAAAAAACATAATTTTATTTCCTTTATATATTCTATGTATTACATGATTAACTTGATGGTCCAAAACCAAAAATGTTTTAGACACCTATGATGCATAAATTTCTCTTAAAGAATCGGCCTTGACTTCACAATTGAAATGCCATTGTAACAATCTCACCAATGCCATTAGGGATCAGTAAGTCGAATTCCCACCATCTGTCTCCACTACATTGTCGAAACATGGATGTATTGTCATATTTAATTGATAACACATAAAACATATATTCCATATGCACCAAATTTCCTTTCAGTTAGCATAAAGGACAAGACACGTACCTCTTACATGGATATTGAGATTCCAGAAATGTAAAGTGAATACCATAAATTTAATAAATTTAAATTTAAAAAACACTATTTTATGTTAAGCATGTTAAAAGAAATATGTTGAAGCAATGCTATAATATTTATGGATGGAACCTGTATGAAGAATAAAAAATCATATGAAATGAAGTTTTATTTATGGTAAAAATTAAATAAATATGACTCATCATGATAGGTGAAAATCCATATTTGAAAATATTTCAATTCAGAATACTTTTGTTTTCTTGCTTGCATCAAAGAATTTATTAGAAAACACTTAATTTAAATGGTACTATCAGCGCAGATAAAACTGTGTGGAAATACCATTAAAATACATAGAATAAATTGGAAATGATAACCTGTATGCAATATAATTGTTATTATGGCGTAATTTTGAGATAACCTTAATTGAGAGTTTAATTCAATGGTTGGATCCATAAAAGGTTATTTCCAATGTTTAATCTTCTATCTATTGTTTTTATTATATTTTGATAGGCTCAATGACACCAAGAGAAGAAATGAGAAAACAAAATCCAATGTGATATCATCGAGCGATATTTTAATCTAAGAAAAGAAAGAACACATGAAGACTTGCATTTTTCCATGTGGTTGTAAATATTTATAGTAAATATTTACAAGTTGAATGGTTTCCAAAAGTGCATGATATATTAATGTATATGTTCTTATTGGATAAACAATTTTAGCAGTGATATGTATTTCGGAAAATGACTAAAGCTTTCTAATTTGGCTAAAGTGAAATATCTTGCAACAACTACTAATATTGGGATAACTGGCATGTCTATTAATATTTAGTATTTCTTACCTCTTATTATTTTCATTTCATTTTTTTTTTCTAAAATAAATACTTTTATGCTTATAGACCTCGTTTATTTTGTTTATTTTTTCTAAAATAAAGACTTTGGTACTTAATAAATATAGATCTATGTTGGTTTTATATAGATCACCCAATTGTTTTTTGTCTCAAATAAAGATAATGGTTTAATACAATAACAATAATTTAAGACATTACACAAGTTTCTTTTGTGTTAAAAAAAAATAATATTTAAGAAAATACACAAATTTGTTTTGTTTCAAATAAAAACTCTTTGTTTACTAACAAGATCTTCAGCGCTTCGGTACGGTTTTCTATCGTCATAACTGTGACATTCAATAAGCATGAAACAAGATATTAGCTAGTGGAAGAGGGGAATATTTTATAGTACCTTTAACATTCAGTGTGTTTTTAGTGGAAGACGAGGAGACTTTACAGCGTGTTTTAGGGGAAGAGAGGAAGATCAGATCAACGGTCAAGATCCACTATGAAGAATATCAATGGTGCGTGAGAAGTTTGGAAGCCCAAAAGCGTAGAACAACAACACAAGGAAAAAATAAAGAGAAATTTAATATTTTTGATATACAAATACAGAAAGCGGAAGTCTAGAAGTCAGAAGTCCGAAATAGGAAATATAGTTGAAATTTCTAAGGAAATTTGGATTTCTGATTCCCAAAATCGAAAAGAGGAAGTTGAGAAGTCAAAATTTGGAAATCAGGGAGATAGCTGAAAGTTCTAAGGCAAGTTGGATTTCGAATCCCCAAAAACAGAAAGCTAAAGTCGGGAAGTCGGAAGTGGGAAAGTGGAAACAGTAACAAAATTTCTATAAAGGAATGTTTATTAAGAGACCTTGAAAAATAAAAACCACAATAAAATTAGAGGTAAAAAAAGGAAGCGAAATAGACAAAAACGAAACAGGAACAAGCTCATGGGTTAGCATCGCTGATAGTGACAACCCGATTCTATGTTTCCTCAACGATTGGAGAAGACCCAACAAGTTCCTCATTTAAAAATGGTAGACTAGGTTTCAGCGCTAAGACAAGCACTTTTCCCATAGAAGCACCCAGTTTCTCCACAGAAGTATCCTCTTTCCCCACAGAGGCATCAGATCCACGAGCTCGTTTGGAAAGCTGGCTAATCATAGTCGGAAACACAATAGGAACTGTAGATGCACCAACTATGGTAGGGTCATTATTATTTTAGATGAAATGGATTTATTGTTCAATTATTTTAAAACATTGTTTAATAAGAATTTTCTGAAAGTCGAAATTGGGAAATAAGATATGCTCCATAAACATTTGTGGCAAATACAAGAGAGTACTATATAGTGATCTTAGATTAGAAGTTTGACATTGAAAATATGTATTTATTTAATTTACATATTATTTTATTACAACTCGTGAATGGTTAGCGATTTAATACTAATTTGTCAATTAGTATCACTTCATATGATAGTTTTGTAAGTTTATTTAATTGGAAAATGAGTTTTACCAGTTTGAGCGAGTTTTGATTCTATTTTTACTATTATACTTTTTAGAAATTTAGAAATATTAATGATGTCTATTTTTTATTTTTATTAATATTTTTTTATATGTTTTAAAGGAGATTATATATTGTTAATTTTAAGCACTTTTACTATATTCAAGAGTATATATAATATAAAGAGTTGTGTCCCACACCGAATTAAATAAATTTAAACACAGTTCTTTAAAAAAGTAATAAACTTATAATTTTTTGAAATTGTGAATGTTTTTATATTGTTTAGGATAAACATTTTTAAATGAAAAATTACAACTACACTTAAAAAAAGAATGCCAATTCACGTCAATTGGCATATTCATATATTTCCTAATTAAGAAGTATGTAATGTATTAGAGAAAGATGTTAACAGAGGAAACCGGAAGTCAAAAAGCACGAAATGTTAAATTCGAACATGTAAATTCTAATTTCCAATTTACCCTTTGTGATTTATTCAAAGAAAAAAGAAGGCGTTGGAAAGAAAGAAGTTAAGACACCAGAATCCGACATTTTGGAATCTGGAAATACCTTTTTGAAGCACAATTATAAGTATACAAAGTTTTTCCTAATGACACCATATATTCTGATTTTCGTTGCCATGAATTCTTATTTTTTATTAAGATTTCCATTATATTATAATATCACATTGGATTATTTCATTAAAAACCTTCACTGCTAAACTATCATTATATATAAATCTATGAAGAACAACATTTATATATCTGACGACATTGCTGGAATAAAAGTTTTAAGATAAATGAAAATGGAATTTTGCTCATTGATGTTAGACAAAAGTGATTTATACACAATCACAATGTTGGACAAGCTAAAAAAGAATAAAATGCCCCAATAATCAATATTTTCATAATACAAATAAGGTAGTACATAAGAGATGAAGTGAAAAAATGTGAAATTGCTCGTTGCTTCATATGCCAAATCGTACTTGTCTAGAGTGATGTATTGGACATTCTTCTGTGCTACAATATTCACCCATTTCCATATGTTTTGGAAGCTAAATTTGCAATCGTCATAAAGGTGCAACCATTTCCATACATTTTTGTAGCTAAATTTGCAATCATCATAAAGGTGAAAAGCTTCTAGGTCTGAAGAATGCTTTAGCAAAATGTTGGATATTATATTCTTGAGTCTTGCATCAGTCTGAAAAACTTGAAGTAGATATTGTCATTGTCATCATCATCCGAAAGGAGGCAGGGGGGAAAGATGGTGAGTTGGGGAATTTGGGTGTAAAGAAATATCCATCTGTGAGAAAGAACAGAGCATTTGATAGCCTCTATAATAGGGAGCTTAGAAAGGATATAACATACTACCATATCTGAAATCCTAGAGAATACACCTGTTGCACTTTTGTTACTCATCATGATGGAAGACAATTGAGAAGAAGGGTAGGGCTCCAGAAACTATAGCCCCTTCGTCAGTAGTAGGAGTCCCAACTTATCTTCCTATATCCTCCCATTCCAGCCTTTGATATCACCATGTTGGGAATTTTTTCTTCAACAACCATGAGAGGGTAAAGAATGATGCTCAAGACTACAGTTTTTGTTCATATAAAAAACCATAAATGAGGTCCAAATGTATTTTCCTTGGTATGAGGATCTATTTATTGACTAACTATTACAAATGTTATTATGAGTTTGGTATTTTCATGATGTAGTATATATCTATAAATTGGGATTAATTTGATCTGTATATAATTCTTTTCTCTTGGAGTACGTGAAAGGTCACTTAAACATACTGAAAGGTCACTTAAACATACTGAAATATCTTGGATTTGAATTTTTTTTTGTAGCATGTGATAATGACGATCACTTAATGATTAAGCAACAAAATATTAGCATAGGGTTTATACATAGTATGGTACAGAACCAGGGGTGCTAAAAACAAGGAAATAATGATACCATCATAAGAAGGGATCGATGAGGTGACAAATCTAAAGTTCATTCACTATGACATAACTTGAGGTTGATAACAAGTGAGCATGATAGCTAGTTCTACGATTAATATGATGACGTTATGGCAAAAAGGGACGGAGTTATAATGACGTTATGATAACAAGTGAGGGTGACAGTCACTTCTACGTTTAATATGATGACGTTATAGCAGAAAGGGGAAGCATTATGATGACATTAAAATATTTTAGTAGATTTAAGTGACCTTTGGCGTTGTCCAAGAGATGAGGGAATTATATATAGATCACATTAATCCCAAGATATAGATATATACTACATCATGAAAATATCGAACTCATAATAACATTTTGTAATATTTAGTAAATAAATAGAGGGTCCTATTGAGGAAAATATCATTTTCACCTCATTTTTGGTTTTTTATGTCCACAAAAACTGGACTCGTGAGCATCATTATTTCCCCTCTCATGGTTGGTGAAGAAAAAACTTCCAAGATGGTGATATGAAAGTCTGGAATGGGAGGAGAATTGAAGATATGAAATATGTTTGATTTGAAAGATTTGATGTTTAGAGCACGTGATAATTGTGATCACTTAATGATTAAGAAACATATTTTATATATTTAATGATTGAACAACAAGGAAATATTTATACCATCATACGAATGCATCAATGAGGTGACAAATGTCAAGTTCACACACTATGAGATAAATTAAGGCTGATAACAAGTGAGGGTAACAGTCAGTTTTGCGATTAATATGATGACGTTATAGCAGAAATGGGCGATGCTCTAATGACGTGAAAATATTTCAGTACATTTAAGTGACCTTTCATGTCGTCCAAGAGATAAGGGAATTATATACATATCATATTAATCATGAAAATTCATTATAGATATATACTACATCATGAAAATCTCAAACTCATAATAACATTTTGTAATATTTAGTCAATAAATAGAGCCTCATACTGAGAAAATATCATTTGGACCTCATTTTTGGTTTTTTATATGCGCAAAAACTAGACTCGTGAGGGTCATTATTTTCCCTCTCATGGATTCAAAATAAAAAATTGTCAACATGTTGATACCAAAGTCCGGAATGGTAGGAGATGGGAAGATAAGTTGAGAGTCCTACAGCCGATGCAGGGGCTATACATTCTGGAGTGACATGTGACGGGTCAATGAGAATGTTTCCAATTCCAATCCAGAATAACAAGTAAGTGGACTACATCCAATTGCAGATATGAGAAAATATGCAAAATCTATTCCTGCCTAAACAAATAATTTAATGTTGCTACATGTTGGAGCTTATGCAACATTTTAACTTGTAACTGGTTCTTTACAGTTTGGAATATGAAGGAATGAGCAATTTCACATTTTTTTATTTCATCTCTTGTTTGATACCTTGTTTGTATTATGAAAATATTGATTATTGAAGCATTTTGTTATTTTTTAGCTTGTCAAAGATTGTCATTGTGTATAAAGAACGTTTGTCTAACATGAGTTTCCAAAATTATGATTTGTAATTCTTCAAGAGAAATTACGACTTTACAGTTCTAGGAAGGGCTACAACCCTTTGGAAGGGGTGAGAAAGGTTCAAATTTGAACATTGTATAGGAGGCAGGAGTTCATTTTCTTGTGATCAATGCATTCAAATAATTGTATATTCGTCTGACACTTTATTTCTTATTGAAGTTATCCCATATGCATCAAATGTATTTTGATGTCTCACTTCCATTTTATTTTACAAAAGTTGATGAATATACAGAGTAAGCTAGGAGGTTGTTCATTGGAGTTGTAGACATTACTGTGTAAAGATATTAACCATTATGTGGATTGTAGAAATGTCTCATGCACATGTTTTTTCTAAAAATATGATTTCATTTTGAAAATTACAACATAAACATTTTCTAAACATCTTACTGAAGAAAGTTTTTTTTTTACGACCACCAAAATTTTTCATTTACAAGAATTGACATAGAAAAAACTCGAATGTTAAGATTTCAAACAAATATTTTGAATTCTATGCTACTGCTATGAAATTGTCAGACTACGATATATCATTTTTAGGATTATTAACGAATAGAGTGCCATTTCTCTCTAGTGCTAAAACATTGTCAAAATGCCTAAAACTTGTACTCGGTATTTAATAAATTGATTATGAATTATGTTTCTGGTTTCCAATATCTGAAATATCGAGAATCAAAATCGGAAAGGTAGCAAAATATATTAACAAAAACATGAATCTCCAGTTTCCAATATTCGAGAAATCATAAATTGGAAATCACGGAGATGGAAAATAACTGTGGTTCCACAACTGAACCTTTTTTACTATTTTGGAAATTGGAAATCGGGTATCGTGTTTTGGAAATTGAAAAATTTAAAATGTGAATTTTTGTTTTGTTTTTTATTTGAATTTCATTTAAGGAAATAATAGTTGATCTAAAAATTTTATACGTTAATTATTTCCTGAGAGTTATAATTATTTACTACTTAATAACTTTCACAATGAGTGTGTGAGTTCCTGAGACAATTTATTCTAAAATGCAAGTATTTTAAAATTTCTTGGATGTTTCTTGAAACAAAAGCATATCTTTTACATCAACAAGTGATAAAAAAAAATCGTAAATTTATAGAGAAAACAATGAGAAGCTTCAATCACAATTTGCTTTTAAAGAGTTTGAACCAAGTGAACTTTCCTTTTATTTCCTACATTAGACAAATGTGAAGGCATGAAAGAGATGTAACTCTTGATATTACAGTGAATGTAAGCCTATTTCTAGTATCTATTGTAAGATTTTGTAGGGTCATAACTTGGCCTTTATGAATTGTTAAACCCCAAGCTATAGGAAGTGGTAATTTCCTACGAGATGCACTTGTTATAGGAGATATTGAAACATAAGTAGGATTCAAAGCATCACATTCTTACAATTTGAATTCTATTTAGATCTTCAAGAAGATAGTTCTAATAATGTTTGCAGCAAAATAATGGAGAATGAAGATACAAACTGAAAAAAACAAACCACATAGGAAACAGACAAGTATTGACCAGGAATTTACAGTATATTCATCATAATAAATTCAATGTACAATAGGTTGCAAATATGAAGAATTCAAATGCATTCGATAGCAATTCAAATATACCAAGTGGATCTGACTGTATCTAACTGAATCTATAACTCGTGGTCTCTCAATCCATATTGGAGTTCAATAGATCAACTAATTGATGTCCAATAACTCAATCAATCAGTGTAAGCTGGTTAACTCAGTGCAACTGAGTGTGATAGGTAGGAAAAGTGCTCCTCCCTATGCAGCCATGCATTATCCATGCATTACTAGCACTAGCTAATTTATTGTGAAGTAACCAACAAAGTTTGAGTCCAAAGATCAACTTCCTAATGTCCAATAGCTCAATCAATTAGTTACAACTAGTTAACTCAGTGCAACTGAGTGTGGTAGGTAGGAAAAGCGCTCCTCCCCATGCAGCCATGTATTATCCATGCATTGCTAGCACTAGATAACTTATTGTGAACTAAATGATGTTAATTGGGGGCTAACTAAGACTAACTAGTTCCAACTCCACCTAACTGATGGAGGTTGGCCTCAGGCCCCCTAGTTGCTCCTAAAATGTAGGGATTGGTCTAGGGGGCGCCCAAACTACTGCATGCACATGTAGTAAGTGGCAGTGAACCTCTAGTAGTGTTCCCCACACTCTAGTAACTGATCTAGGTGGCCCCATTAGGCCAAGTGGACCCAATGGTACTAGTGGACCCAAATAATGAATTAAGGTTCCTAAGTTAAGAAAATATAATCTAATAGAAAGTATGGTCAAGGGAGGATTAATAATCCTAACACCCCCTCTAAATCCTAACTTGGAAAACTATGGGCCATGGAAACAAGACCATAGGTCACCCAAATACAATCTAAAATAAATAATTCTGATTAATACAACCAAGGAAATAGGGGAAAACCTCGTGGGACACCCCCCCCCCCGACCCCTCAAAATAAGCAGAAATACAAATTTTGAAAAAACTTGTGAAAATAGTTTTTGCTACTATGCAGTAGGAGTATCTTGGTTATTTTGTGCAAGTGAACCCATGAATCCAAAAAACATGTTTATGTATGGATAAATGTTCTTCTTTGGAAGAATAACAATGCACTCAACTGAATCAGAAATATAAATAGTTGCACGATGAAAACTTGGACCCATGTAGAGCAGCTGGAATCATTTAAAGAGAGAGCAAATGTTCTTGGGAATTCGAACCATGTGAGGAACACCCAATAAACTGATATATGTCTTCCTTGAACAGCAAACCATAAGTGGTAAAATCAGCCCCAAGTGTTAGGAGCAAGTGTCCAGGAAGATGTAGAATGTCTCCCTTTTCACTAGTTCTGTGAGGAGATGAGCATGCGACCAAAGGTAGAGAAGCCCTGAGACTATGGAGAGAAAATGATTGAGATCCATAATCTGATATAGCTTCATAAATATCCAATAATTCAAAAGATATGATATCATAAAATTCATAATAAATAACTAACATCGAATCCTCAACAACAAAATTGAAAGAGACTTGCGGTGCTTGATTTGTCACACCAAAATTGGTGATACCAGTTATAAGCAATACTGAAAGCTCTTGAATATTGAATCTTGAATCACATATTATCAGATAATAAAAATTAACCAGATCCAAAAATATTCATATCAGATCCAAAACTTTGCTCCACCGAGACGGTAGATGCACAATTTTCTCCTTCTTCAAAACTCTGATTTTCGGTGCATGTAATCTTGTAGGAATTTACTGGAAGCTCTAGATTAATGAGTGTGAATGGATCATTATTATAATATGATATTGTTTCCATAATATCACTGATATTACTTATATGCATACCAGCAACATCATTATAGATAGATAAATCAAATTCCCCTACCGTTTCTGAAACAATTACCGATAAACTATGCACAAAATTTTAAGAATTACTAGAGAATTTTTTCAAAGAATAGGAAGAGTGTTTTTCTTCACAAACAGAGATTTGAATGTCTTCTTCTAGATCAGCCATGTGAGGATATGAGATATCAGAGATCTCATACACTTTTGCAGCAGCAATAGAAGGAGTCAGCTTATGGATATTTTCTTCCATTAAAATTGACTGTAGGGAAAAATTTGCTTCTTCTTCATCTTCAACAATTTGATTTTCTATAGGAGAGGGCATGAAATTTGTTAGTTTTTCATCATATAAGGTAGCATTATGATCTTAGGATATTTTCACTGAGAGAATAACAAGCACAACAATAAAATATAAGCACATCACAAGAGACAAGAGACACAAAGAGTTTTCCTCAGGGAAACCATAAAGGAGAAAACCCCGCAACTTCCTCAAAGATAGAATCAACACAAAATGGAAAAACCAGAAAACAACAAGATTCTCTCCCGACAGCAGTAGTCTTCTTCTTGTCTAGTCCCAGTGTATTTCCTTCCTCACTTAGGTGCCACACTTGAGTGAGTGAGTGATGTGTTGCAAGTGATAAATAGAGAGGCTCTCACTCTCTATTTATATTCTTCCATTCACTTGAAGTGCACTCCAACATGTCGGCCTCACTTAACAATTACTTACTAGAGCCAACATCTCTAGGAGTGTATAATAACCCTAGTGCCCCACCACTTGTGGGGACTTTTCCTCCTCTAACCAATAGGAGGGTAACACAATGGTGGGGACTATTTCCCCGACTTACAATGACTCACCTAGGGTCGAATTCACTAGGATAGTCTAACAACCCAAGGGCCCCACAACTGTGGGGACTTTAACACTTGACCAATAGCAGGGTTACCCACAATGACTTGACATGACTTTCTCATTATAGAAACTTCCCGATCGGAACATCGGGGCATGACATGACTCAAATACATTACAATACATCCCGGAATAAACATCGGGTTACAATACATAAGAAATACGGATGAATACATTACAAAGTTACAATTACATCAACACTCCCTCTTAACTAGGAAGGTATTCTCTTGACACAATTTATTAGCACAAGTATTCTTCTCTGTATCATCTCAGGCATCTTTAAGTCCTCGTCATCTTCAAGTCATCTTCATCGGGGTCTGAATCATCACTTAATTTAGATCATTGTCACTGGATCATACTCGATCTGGAACTTAGTCACTGGATCATACTCGATCTGGAACATCATTACTGAATCTAGATCATCACTCGATCTGAATCATCATCACTGAATCTAGATCATCTCTCGATCTGGATCATCATAAAACATTATCACTGGATCTGGATCATCACTCGATCTGGATCATCATCACTGGACTGGATCTGGATCATCATCACTGGACTGGATCTGGATCATCACTCGATCTGGATCTGGATCTAGATCATCTCTGCTAGATCTGGATCATCACTCGATCTGGATCATAGCTCGATCTGGATCATCTCTGGTCATCATCATGTCTGTACTATCTCGTCATAGGAAGTTCTACAGATCCAGGCCTTTTTCATGCTGGTTGTAGGCCTAGCCACCAGGTAGGTCTTCACCTAGCACTTATATATGACCTGCTCGTCAGAAAGGCACGCCCAACACTCACATCTGATCATGTAGTAAACTACAATCACATCAGAAAGGCCCAGCGCTCACATTCACCAGCATGGTAGGCACATCAACTACCATATGTGAAATGGCTCTACACTTACATCCATCCATACAAGAACACATCCTATCACAGTGATAGAAGGGCTTGCACTCACATCTGACCTAGTAGGAACTGAATCGTACACCCTCGTCAGAATGGCCCCCAGTCCCTAAACTGAGCTACCTGGTAATGGACCAGGTGTCTCCACTCTCCCTGAGAGTGGCAGTTTCCCTTACATCTGTCCTACTCAACAGAATGGCATGCACTCACATATGAACTGGTAGGAACTAAATCCTACACCCTCGTCAGAATGGCCCCCAGTCCCTGACTAATCTACCTGGTAACGAACCATGTGCCTCCACTCTCCCTAAGAGTGGCAGTTGCCCTTACATCCGACCTGCTCGTCGGAATGGCCAACACTCACATCTGACATGGAAGGAACTAAATCCTTTAGCTATGAATAGAATGGTTCAGCCCTTACATTTGACCATGGAAGGAACCAATCCTCTCACCATGTCAGAATGGCTCTCTCAGTCCCGAAATGAGTGTTCCTGGTAACAGACCAGGTGCCTCCATTCCCAGAATGGCAGTCAGCACTCATATCTGACATGGAAGGAACCAAATCCTCTCACCATGACAAAATGGCTCAGCCCTTATATCTGACCATGGAAGGAACCAATCCTCTCACCATGTTAGAATGGCTATGGGTCTCATCACTTTCTCTTGGAGGGAACCTCGATCTGGAGAACACCAAGTCTCTCTCTAAAGTACTCGAAATTCATCCTAGCCAATGGCTTCATCAATACATCAGCTATTTGTTCCTCCATCACAACATACTGGAGCTTCACTACTCCTCTCTGCACCATATCCCTGATATAGTGATACTTGATCTCAATATGCTTCGACTTGTCATGGAACACTGGATTCTCTGACAACTTCACACAACTCTGGTTCTCACAATGTATACAAGTAGCATCCAACTAGAGATCAAATATATCAGATAGTAGCTTCCGAAGCCATACTGCCTCACAACTAGCTAAACAAGCTATGACATACTCTGCATTAGCTGTACTCAGTGCCACACAGGATTTCTTCCTACTAAACCAAGAGATCACACTTGATCCCATACTGAAGAAACATCTAGAAGTACTCTTCCTGTCGATGGCACTACCTGCCCAATCTGAAACAACATAACCTTCTAGGTTAATCTTTTGATTCACATCGTACTTGAGCCCATAATCAATTTTACCCTTCAGGTACCTCAGAATATGATTTGCAGCAATCAAGTGAACACTTCTCGGAACTGTTAGGTACTGGCTCAAGGTGTTCACAGCAAAGCAAATGTCGGGTCTCGTGTTTGTCAGGTACATCAATGACCCAATCATCTGACGATACATTGTAGCATCAACCGACTCTGATGAAGCATCACTCAATAGCTTCAGGTTTGATGCCATAGGTGTGATCATGCAGTCCATCATCCTGAACCTATTCAGGATATATACTGCATACTTCCCTTGTCCACACCTCCATGCCTAGAAAATAGTGCATCGACATATAACAGGAGCATCACTAGTCTTCCGCCTTCAACCTTGAAGCAAAGGTTGGAGTCCACTTTACTCTTAGTAAAGCTTAGAGTCATCAGTAATCTATCCATCCTGTCATATCATGTTGAACCTCAGGATCTTCTGTAGTCACTCCCTCTGAAGCGAAGCATCGTACTCCTTCTGTCTTATGTACTCTATGCACTGAAACATTCTATACTGAAGTGACAAGTAGTATCCATCTAGGATCATTGGATACCAAGATCCTCTATTTTGAAATTTTTCAAAAGTTCTTCTCACATCCATCTGTGAGCTTGTCATCCTTTATCAACCTTGTAGCAAAGGTTACGATATTTGTCAAGCTCATCACGTATGTGTTATCCCATGGGTGTCTTCTGAACTCGTACAAGGCCTTCTTTCATTTGCACACATGATTATGCATGTCATGTGACTTCACTTCCAGTGGCTGCAAATATCTCTTCTTAGTTTATGTCTTCTTTTCGTGAGAAGCCTCGTGCTGCAAGACTTGCTTTGTATCCCACGATGTTTCCATCTGCTGCATGATGGAACTACGAACTTCTCTTCAAGTCTCGATACTGCATCCTAGAAATCATTCTTCTTGAACTGGTCTTCTTGGTTACTTCTTCATAGCTGGAATATTCTGCATCAATGATGTCACTGCACTCATCATATTATTCTTTGTCTTTGAACTGTCGTCACTTGTTCTTTGGAACAAGTATTCATTCTTCATTGCTTGTAGGTGATTGTTGTAAAGGAATATACACCAAATAACCATAGGTCTGGGGTTACCAACATACTCTATCAACTTGTAGAAAATTGACTTCTAAAGTACAGAACAGTAAATAGGAGGGTTAATAGGACTTACTCAATAAACGAAGGTCGATCCTTGCTAGCCCTCTTCCGCTCTGCTTCACCTTCAAAGTCTTCAAGGTTGCTCTTCTTTCACCTGTCAAGAAACAATCTTCCAGATACAAGATTATTCATATATATAATCAGGTTAGATAAATCACATATAAGATGCATAAACATAAACATTTATCAAACCAAGATACATGAAACACATATGGAAGAAGGATTCTCTTTATTATCAATAATGAAGAAGTTCAGATTACAACCCAACGCCTGAGACAAGGACTCCTCTGCAACCAAAGGATTCTGAGTTCCACTGCTCCAAATACTTCTGTATACAATCCACCAGCATAACTTTTCTCTCCAAGTATGTATATCAAACACCCTCCCCAAGGCCTGTATTTATATGGAGGAAATAAGGCAGTTTCGTAAGTTGAGGAGGTTGAGACAGTTAAGGTAATTAAGGAAAAAGGCTTAACTAATCTCAAGCTATCACATGTTTTTATTTTTAACTATTAAGGGACACATTCATGGGTATGTAGTAGAGAAACCCATGAATGATTCGTGACTTACCATAAGGGCAACCCGCGAATACATCCATTCACGACTTGCAACAACCGGGACTCGCGAATGACTTGCGAGTTGTATAAAGGGAGAGTCGAAAATACAACTTAACATAATAAAAATGGCAAAGTAACTAACTAGATAAAGGGAGAATGTATTATAAAATAATCCACTCTATAGTACCCTGGGCAAACCTCAATCCATAGATGTCCTTTTGTGTACCAACATAAGGAATGTCGGCACTCGGACGGAGAGGTGCCATTTAGGCGGATAATAGCGATTATGTATACGATCTTTCCTACAAGTCAAATGCATTTGTATGGTTAGAATATTTCATAAAGAATATTCATACTTGGAAAATACTTATGCATAAATATATGATCATGCAACTACTTTAGCCAATACAACATTCATCCATATCTCACTGAAACTTTCTAGATGCCTTCCATCTCTACCAGGACAACATTGAGATTGTGCACTAATCCAATATGTCAGCAAAGAGGTTTCATTCTAGATAAGTAGCAATGGAGAGTTGTATAGCACCATGAGCTACTTACCCATCACATGCATATTAGTAGTATACTGTCATTAATGCAAGCATCCTATCATGCATAATACATCAACTGAATATAAACAAATGCATAACAAAACAATATCATGAAATGACACTTGAATACTTATCTTTATTTGTTTCATGGGTAGAATCCTTCTTGAGCCTTCAGCTTCATCGTCTTCTTCATTCATGATAGCATCGTTTCTTATCCAAATGCTAGGATGGATAAGAAGTTCTTCAAGAGTTGAGGTCTTCATATTCCTCATCGTTTGAGGGATCTTCTTTGGATGGTGAGAGCTTGATCTTCAATTGCTCCCATCTTCTCTTCTCTTCTTATGAGTCGAGCTTCTTCTTCTTCTCGGAGTCTACTGAAAGTAATCACTTCCTTCTGGCACACATTCCTCACATGATTGAATCCCATGATCCTAGGAGTCCATTCAAGGTGGCCATCACCACTTCTGCATTCTTCACTTCTTCTTTTACTACTTCAAGTTGTTCTTGATTTGAGAGACTCTTATGACTGCATGGTCTCTGCATTCTGGATCTTCACATTCTTCAACTGGTTTCTTAAGGTCATATTCTGATTTTTGTTCTTCCCTTCAAATAGCTTGGTCAAGGAATCAAACATATTTGGTGTCTTTAAGGAAGACACTTGTAGTACAAGTTGATCCATGACTGAATCAACCATGATCTTCTTGGCCTTGACCATGTTCTTCTTGTCTAAGGCTTCTAGCCTCATCTTCCTCTGGAACTGGAACCTTTCTACTCATGTAGGTGTCCAATTCATTTTATTTAGAGAGATCATATACTTCCATGCTTGGAAGTTGTCAAATTAAACAATCTTATTATCAAGATGATGTGATAGATAACTTTGAAATGAGAACCTCAAATGAAAATAGCAAAGGATTAGATCTTACCGATTTGAGGTGACCGTCTTGGTTCCGTAGTTGGCTGATCTAGGGTTTGTCACAGAAACCCTAATTTTCAAAACTTGGAATATTATAGATATGATTGGATAGATAGATAGATCTCTTCAAATGGAGCTGTCCAATGTACTCCTTTTCTGAAAACAGTGGAGGGAAGCTCCTGGAACAGGAAGCCCTAATTTTCCAATTTCTTTTGCAAAAATTCCTGTTACTATTTCTGTGATATCTCCTAAACTACTGATCCTATGTGTCTGAAATTTCTCACTAACATAACCTCTCCTGTCCCTGATCTTCCATCATAGTTTTCATCAGAATTGGTTTCACCATTTTTGATTTATGATCCTTTTCCCAAGGTGACCTGTTACAGGACTATTCAGAACAATGAAGTTGTACGGCATGCCACGTGTCACTGGTTTATATTTTGAGTCTGATATTCGCACCAAAGAACTTAAATTCTGTGCCCTTTTTGGAACATATTCATGAATTCCATTTGGACCTCTGTAGCCCAAGATATTGCAATTCTCCCCAGGTGTCATGTTTATGGATGATTTCTGGAAGACGCTGGAACCCTAACTTTGAAAGATCATATATCCTGGAATATAGAGAATATGAGGCAGAATTTTGGATACAATTTTCCTCGGGATTTTATATTCAGCCCTTGAAATTTTAAGCTTCTGATACTTCTCCAACCTCGAAATATAGATACTGTACCAAAACTTATCAGTTTTAGTATTTAGGGTTTTTCAAGCTCGGGGTCAAACTAGGGTTTGAATTTCCCAGAGTTTCACCCTATCAAATTTCTTGATCCAGGTCTCTAAAATTTGGTTTTGATGAGGAGAACAATCCTATGTTGGTCTCACTCAAAAATTCCTCTTCTGTAGAAAGCCCTAATTTTTGCATCAAAAACTGAAAATGCTCGGAATCGACTTCTGCTTCGACAGAAAGATGCACCCTTCAATGGAGAGTCATCCTAGCATACTTTTGCTGATAGATTATGGAGAGACACCCAAAAATTAAGAAGCCCTAGCTTCTACAGCTGCATAATGTCTTCTTCTTAGGTTAACTCTGATACCATGTTAGTTTTTCATCATATAAGATAGCATTATGATCTTAGGATCTTTTCACTGAGAGAATAACAAGCACAACAATAAAACATAAGCACATCACAAGAGATATGAGACACAAAGAGTTTTCCTTGGGGAAACCATAAAGGATAAAACCCCGCAACTCCCTCAAAGATAGAATCAGCACAAAATGGAAAAACCAGAAAATAGCAAGATGCACTCCCGATAGCAGTAGTCTTCTTATTGTCTACTCCCAGTGTATTTCCTTCCTCACTTAGGCGCCACACTTGAGTGAGTGAGTGATGTGTTGCAAGTGATAAATAGAGAGGCTCTCACTCTCTATTTATCATTAGAGAAAATTTGGGGTCTAAAATGGGCCTTATAAGAAAACGTGTCAAAATAAGTTTTTGTGAGTTGGAATTCAAGAACCAATAGAATTTCAATAAAATAAGTCAACCATAATGGTTGAATTGACATATTTGTCATTAAAAAAACTACTTTTTTTGTTCGTATTTTCGACATATCTCATTGTGTTTTTACTTAAATTTCGATCGGGAGAGCTCGTTGGATGTGGAATTTGATTCCGCATCCAACGAGTACCCATGTTGCATACTTTTGACGGACCCCTCTACCCCAAAAACAAGAAATACCTAAAAAAACATGATGATGATGTCATCATCACATTTTTTCAGGTATTTCTTTTTTTTGGGGTAGCGAGGTCCGTCAAAAGTATGCAATGTGGGTACTCATTGGATGAGGAATCAAATTCTGCATCCAATGAGCTCTCTCGATCGAAATTTGAGTAAAAATACAGGGAGATATGTCGAAAATACGAACACAAAAAGTAGTTTTTTTCTTTCTTCCTCCAAAATTAATCAATATTATTTTATTATTTTAACTATTATTTTATTATGTTAACTATTATTTTCTTGTTTTCCTTAGGAGGCCCATTTTAGACCCCAAAATTCCTCTAATGATTCTTCCGTTCACTTGAAGTGCACTCCAACATGTCACCCTCACTTAATAATTACTTACTAGAGCCAACATCTCTAGGAGTGTCTAATAACCCTAGTGCCCCACCACTTGTGGGGACTTTGCCTCCTCTGACCAATAGGAGGGTAACACAATGGTGGGGACTATTTCCCTGACTTACAATGACTCACCTAGGGTCGAATTCACTAGGATAGTCTAATAACCCAAGGGCCCCACAACTGTGGGGACTTTAACCCTTGACCAATAGCAGGGTTACCCACAATGACTTGACATGACTTTCTCATTATAGAAACTTCCTGATTGGAAAAACGGGGGGCATGACATGACTCAAATACATTACAATACATCCCAGAATAAACATCGGGTTACAATACATAATAAATACAGATGAATACATTCCGAAGTTACAATTACATCAACAAAATTATCATGTTGGATTTTATCTGAACCTCTCTAAAAATCTAGGATTTTAGAGTCATCTCCCATTTGACTGCTAGGTACTCCTGATAGAGGGAAAGTGAAGAAGGATTCCATGGAATCAACCATGTGGTTTGATGCTCCATAATCTATCACACAAGCCTTCAATGAAGAAAGGCTTGCATGCAAGAATATCTCATCTTCTTCAATATAATATTCATCATATGACATAACTACTTTTTGTGGAAGGGAAATATTGTTGTGAACACATAGAGCTTTCATTTGGTTGAGTGTATTGTTCATGCATGAGTCTTCTAGATGAAAACCCGTCATACAGTAGGGACACTTTTTTCTTTTTCCTCTTAGATCAGGAGGCCCTTTCGGAAGTTTGCTGATTTGAATCAGCTGCTTTTCGATCCTTCTTTTTTGATTTTCCCTTTGCTTATGCTTTGGAAGAGTCAGTAACTATGAAATCTTGATCTTCATAGGTCTTGATGACTCCCATTATGATCACCTTCTCTTGCTCCTTGATTAAGGACTTGGAAAAATAATCTAATGAAGGAACCTTCCAATCAGGAAATCTTTCCCACTTGGAATAAAATATGGAAACAAATACATAATACTCAGGGCCTATTTTGCTGAGAATGGAAAGGACATTTTTCTCATCCTTTCACTCTATTCTTTACTGTCTGCATTGAAGTACTGGAGACTTTAATGTAGTAAATAATTTCTCAATAGTCTCAAAAATGCTGGGATGTAAAGATACCAACTCATTCTCCAGAATGTATCCCCAAAGCTCATCTTGTTTGTTAAACAAGCTATCAAGCTTCTCCCAGGATTCTCTGGGAGTCCTCAAGCCTTGTAGGTGTAAGAGGAGATATTTGGATATATAAGTACATAAATACCCGGATGCTTCATCACAATGGTTCAGAAACTTGTTTCACTCAACTGACAAATGAGGTTCAGCCTCCCATCCATGAATGATCTTGTGGTAGCCATGCTTGTGCAAGGCCAGTTGCATATCAACCTTCCAATAAAGATAATTGGAAGTTGTGAGGATCCATGTTTCAAGATTATGTGAACTCATAATTGGTCTAGCTGGAAGACATGAAAAGCTTTACACAAGCTATGCAGCACCTGTCAATTTCACTACAAACACACTAAAACATATGAACTGTTAGAATCATGTTTTTCCTCACCGGGGAGAAACAAGCATAAAACCCTAGCTGAGAAGGCTCTGATACAATCTTAGAATTTGAATGCCATTTAGATCTTCAAGAAGATAGTTCTAATAATTTTTGCAGCAAAATAATTGAGAATGAAGATACAAACTGAACAAAAAAAACCACACATGAAATAGACAAGTATTGCTCAGAAATTTATAGTATAATCATCATAATAAATCCAATGTACAATAGGTTACAAATAGGAAGAATTTGAATGAATTAGATAGATACTTGAATCTACCGAGTGGATCCGGCTGTATCTAACTGAATCTAACTCATGGCCTCTCAATCCATATTGGAGTTCAACAGATCAACTCCCTGATGTCCAATAACTCAATCAATCATTGTAAGCTAGTTAACTCAGTGCAATTGAGTGTGGTAGGTAGGAAAAGTTCTCCTCCCCATGCATCCATGCATTAACCATGCAATGCTAGTGCTAGATAACTCACTGTGAACTAACTGAAGGCAACTAGGAGCTAACTAAGACTAACTAGTTCCAACTCCACCTAATTGATGGAGGTTGGTGCTGGGACTCCCATTTTCTCCTAAAATGTAGGGATTGGTATAGGAGGCACCCAAACTGATGCATGCACATGTAATAAGTGGCAGTTAACCTCTAGCAGTGTTCCCCATAGTCTAGTAATTGATCTAGGTGGTCCCATTAGGCCAAGTGGACCCAATGGTACTAGTGGAGCCAAATAATGAATTAAGGTTCCTAAGTTAGGAAAATATAATCTAATATACAATATGGTAAAGCGAGGATTAATAATCCGAACACACATAAGGGTCCTTTGTAATAGAGGAATTCAACAACAAGAAAAGATGGTAAGCTAGGAGGTTGTTCATTGGAGTTGTAGACAATATCAATGACAATTTCAAAATGCTTAAAACTTGTATTCTGTATTTGATAAATTAATTACCAATTTATCAAACACACACACACACACACACACACACATATATATATATATAGATAGAAAGATAGATATAGATATAGATATAGATAGATATATGTGTGCATGTGTGTGTGTGTGTGAAAAACAAAATACCAAAATAATAGGTATCTACAAATGCGAATAGATATATATATCAAATTTGAATACGTAAGAGGGACATATGTTTCCGGTTTTTGATATCCAAAATATATGGAATCAAATTCGGGGAGTGAGAAAATATTTTGAACAAAACTTGAGTCTTCGGTTTCCGATATCCGAAATATTGGAAATCGGAAATCATGAATCTAGAAAATACCCTTAACTAATTTTCAAGTTTGCAATTTTTGATATTCAATTTTGGAAATTGGGTATTGTGTTTCAAAAATTGGAAATTCAAAATTTGAAAAAAAAATTGTTCTTTATTTAAAGTTCATTTAAGGAAATAAGAGTTAATTACTTCCTGATATATAATAATTGTCCTACTTAATAACTTTCACACTGAGTGTCTCAGTTTCCTAAGAAATATTAGTCTAAAAGACAATTATTTCTTGATTTCTTGGATGTTTCTTGAAACAAAAGAAAATTTCTTACATTAACAAGTGATAAAAAAGCAATACATTTATAGAGAAAACAATGAGAAGCTTCAACCACAATTTGCTTTTAAAGACTTTGAAGCAGGTAAGCTTTCCTCTTGTTTCCTACGTTGGACAAATGGATTGTCTTGCATTCGAGAGTATCTGGAAAAAGAGAAAGGTGGAGAAATACGAAGGCCTAAAAGAGATGTAACTCTTGGTATTGCAGTGAATGCGAGTCCTTTTCTATTAGTTTTTCCAATATCTATTGTAACATTTTGTAGGGAATACCTTGGGATTTATGAATTGTTAAACCCCATTCCATTCGAAGTGGTAGTTTCCTACGGGATCCCCTTGTTATAGGAGATATTGGAGCATAAGTAGGATTCAAAGAATCCCATAAGGGTCCTTTGTAATAGAGGAATTCGACAACAATAAAAGATGGTAATCTAGGAGGTTGTTCATTGGATTTGTAGACAATATAAATGAATTTTCCAAGTGAGACATTAACAACTCTTGCTTGAACCCATAAATTAGCAGTTAACATGACTTGTTGACCAATAGAAAGAAGGACCTTTAATGGAAACTACTCATCGTCAATGGATCTGTGGCCTTGTTTTTTCCTTTGTTCAGCAAAGAAATGTGAAATTGGCATATTAAGTTGTTTCAGCATGTGTTTATTGTGCAGTGCAACATAGGTATTGATGGAATATAAGTGGATAGATTGTTGAAAAGAACAATTTTGCACATATAAAAGGCATGAGCTTGTTCTTTTCATTACGAGTGCCCAGTATTCAACAGTTGGTGTTCCATTTCGTAGGTTTATAAAGAGTTGTCGAAACGTAGTTTGAGAATGGCTATTCCCTTGTTGTCAAAATTTTTTTTCTAGCATGATAGAAGTATCAAATGTACGCTTGAGAGTTGTTTCAAGGGATGAGCCTACATACATGGGAATTTCCTTTATAGGAGGAAATTGTCTGAAGTCACCAACAATAATTATTGAAGAACCACCAAATGGGATTGTACAATTTGAGAGGAAATCCTGACATAGGCGTGCATCAATTTTAGTCAACATTTTTGGTCCAATAAATATCATTTAATTTATGAGAATATAGCGAATATGGCAGAGTTCTTCTTGAAGTTTTGAAAGGGATTGGCCTTCAAGGGGTTTCATTTCAACAATGGGTATTTGAAGAGTATAATGTATTGTATATGCATGTATGTTAAAAGCATCAACATCAGTTGGAGCAAGGAGAAGAAGTGGGGAGGCACTTTTTTTAGATTCAGTTTGTAGTGCAGATTTTAAGCAAGATATGAGGTAATTTTTCCCAGTGCCTGTAGTACTTTGAATCACCATTTTGAGTGATGGAGGCTATGTAGTGTTTCTAAAATGAGAAATGACAACAACAAAGGCTATGTGTTGTGTGGGAGATAAGGAATCAGGTTAATTGGACAATGATAGGGTGTCTTCATGTAGTTGGGTGGACAAGTAATTGTGGTCAATGAATGATGTTGTTGTTTCATGCAAGTGGGTGGTTATATTTTTATGTGTCCAATTGTGATTTTTGTCAAAACCACTATGTCCAAGCATTTCAAGGTCATCAATTTGGATGTTGTTGCTTGGTCACATTTGAGAAAGAAGTTCCCATTCATCCATGGTATGGGACAAAGGAAAGGTAATAGCATTAGATTTTGAATCATCAGATAGAGGTGTAGAGGGTTCTTCTTTTGCACATTCAACATGCTAGACAACATATGTTCCTTTAATCTAATGCCAATGAGAAATAATTTCATAAATTGTTGTTCCAATATACTGAGGGATGGAACGAAAAGGTTTGTACAGAAGAAGTTCGATCCAACAAAATGGTTCAAAAGATGAAGAATCAAATGGAGGAATGGAAATGAATTGTGGATAGACTCTAACAAGCTTGTGATGCAAGTTTTGTTTCCATGGATTTTGTTTCCTATTAGGAGATAAAGACCAAGAATGATCAGCTTCAAGTAGGGTTAGATGTTCAAGAGGAATTTGTCTTTGCATGTATGAAAATATGAAGGGGGGAGTTTGAGGGGTGTTATTAGTGCCATTAGAAACATGATGGAAGACACTTTTACTGAAATTCAACGAAAAGAAGTGATGGACACAAATTATAAGTGGGAGTTTTTGCAGCATGTGACATGTCTCTTGTGCACTAATGTCTCGTTTTGCAACTGTTTGTGCAAGTAATTGTTTGATTGGCTAAGCAATGGGGCCTCCACTTGGTGCTGCATGTGCAAGGTGAGAGAGAATTGCATGGTAGCTTTCTAAATTTGGATCTACTTTTGATGCATACTTTGAAATGTATTTGAGGACAACATGTCTATAAAGAACATGTTGGCAATCAACATTAGCCCTCCATATTATAAGCATGGTAGGGTTGTGAATATTGAGAAGAGAATCATTTCTTGCACGATTGTATGTTTTATGTCCATTTGGATCAATGAATAATGAAGAAGTAGCTTATAGCTCATATGGAAAACCATAGCGACATTGAACAAATGTTCCTTTTTTTCTAAGAGAAGTTGATTCTGAACATATAGTGTCTCTTTGAACAAAATTTACAAGTTCTTCATAGTCAACTGAGTAGTTTGATGCAAATATGGATGGTGATTCAAGACATCATGGATCATTTGTAGTAGAATGGTGTAACCCCTGATGTTGACAAGTGGGAATCATGAGGATTTCAAGCCATAACATATGTGTCAAAAACAAATTGCAGCTTCAACTACAAGAACATATTCCCAATGTAAGGTATCCATATTTGGTGCATCTGCCAACCAAATAAAACCATCGATGTGTGTGGATCCTTTATTCTTCCATTCATACCTACATGGGAGGAAAAGGAATATATTAGAAATGAAATGTATAAAGTGAAAAATATGAAGAGAACAATAAGAACAAAGAGATGGTAAAATACCTGCACCAAAAATCCATTATATGAAAACCTTTTTCAAGCACCTCTTGAAGGAATGTTTTGAATATATTGTGCATGAATTTTGATGTAATATGTGTATTTGATATGATGTTGTGAAGTTTCAATTGATAGTCTTGAGCTAAACCGATAGAACATCCAGTAGTCATTAGAACATGCAAATCTACCCATTTTGTGTCAGTTGCACTAAGGGTAAAGAAGAAATTTTGGTGTACCTTGTTGATTGATCATATTTGTCAGTTCATCCCTACTTTTGTTCCAATATGAGCATGTTCCACATAAGGAAGATTGAAACCTTGCAACCCGCTAACCAATTTTATGATTAGGCATGTCTTGTAATTGGTTAACAAGCTCAAGTATTGTTGGAGGTAGTGTATCTTCAAGATTAGCTTTGAAAAAAACAGAGGCAGTAGCATTACTCTGATGACACATAATTAAATTGTATATGTAGTACCAAAATCAAGGATGTTGGCCAAATATGTTGTCATGATAGTGAATTAAGAGAAGTACATATGCATGCATATCAACCTCATGAATGTGAGGTTATATATCGTGAGGTTATATAAGCATTGTTGCACCCGTGGGGAACAAAGTTGGAAAATCCATGGAAAAAAGTCCTTTTGTTTTGTACTCATTGACAGGGAAAATGCATATAGGGGGCCAATCAATGGAAGGTGGTAGTGGGATATTTGGTATGTGTAACATCTGGCTAATTTCTTCAACCTCAATTCTAGCATTAGTTTGTGTTGAAATAAAGGAGGAGGATTCTAATTCATAGCGTTCAAATGAATTTTGTGGTTGAACCGTAGAGGACAAACTTTGCTGATGAAATAGTGTAGCAGTGGTATTAACATGCAGAATCCAAGGTGAAATGTTTGTTGAGATAAGAGGAAATGAAGCTAATGCAAATAGGTTGACTTGTACATCCTTGTAGTATGGGTTATTTTCCATTTTGTATTCAAGGGAAGCAAGAACACGTGTCTGACTAACAAATAGTTCATATGGATTGTTTTTAGAGTTGCATTTACGAACAACAAGTATGTCAAGTTATGATATTAAATGGGGTAGGTATTTAGCAATATTGAAAATTTATTGGGGGAAGAAAATAGTATGTCCATAATATTGATATTGACCACCATGATAATGTGTAACTTGTAACACTGGGTTAGCACGACTAATGAGCATTTATTCAAGTTGTGTAAGTACTACAAGGATAGGTGGTTGGATTCCTGGGTACATATTGTTTTCGAATGAAAAGAGGTGGCCTTTTCGTTCTAGAATACAAAGAGAACAAGTGTATGCATCATGTATTTTTTTCATTACAATACTAGGGTAACATTCTTTGCAAATTGAGCAGACATGCATATCAGCTAGTTGGGTGTTTGATGGATTTAGCATAGATGGTGGAAGTGAAGGTATGTTGGAAGGTTCGAGAAGAGAAATTGGAGAAGACATATCCACGGGTAGTCGAGAAGCTTTTTAAAGAAGACGTTGTCTCTTGTTTATCTCTGTTCTGTGCATATACAAGTCTTCTTCGTGCATTCGCTTGATCATTGACATGAATTGGAATAATTCTTACAAGTAAACTGTAAAATTGTTAAAGACTTAGAATATTTGATTGCTGGCAGTGACACATTTTCTATATGTATTAACTGCAAAGTATATCGATATAAAGTAGAAGACAAAAATAAAATGTTAACTGATTACATGTTGGGAACTAAGAATGTTCCTGGAAAATAATATTGATGGAATAAATATTTTAATTCAGGTCGTACCTTGATAATTGTAAGAAAGCAGCAATATATAATAGTGGAAATTGAACCCGAGAGATAGAAAAATTACACTCACAAAATTGCTAATCAATCATGAAAAATTCACACCAAAGGAGACTTAAATTGGAGCATAACACTGATCTGTATTCAAAATTCACAACTCATACATGCTTTTATTTGGAGAAGAGGAAGGAGTATGATGAAAAACAAGTCAACTACACCTAGTCTAGCTTTTCCTTTTGCCTTAAATCAGAATAAAACAAGGCAGCTTTTCAGAAAAAATAGATATGTTCTTTGGAGGATCTGGAATAAAGAAGACATGCTAAATTGGGTTTCTAGGATGTTTCCCAAGCACTCCATGACTCGGGTTCATCATGTGTTGACTTCTAAAAATTGTAAAAGGAAACTAGCATAGAATGGAATCTAGGAAACTACGTAATAAGAAAAAAATAATTAAAATTAATGTCTAAGGTAGGTAAATATGGGTTGATTATTCTAAAACCCCCCTGTAAGCCTGAATTTATGAGTAAATATCATAAAAATATAGGGCCTAGCAAGAAGGCTTAGTCACCCTTTACATACTGCTTGTCCATACAACCATGGAAAGAGGCAAAAACCTAGTGGGAAAATTCTCCCTTCAAGATGGACAGGAAAAACAAAAATTTGGAAATCTTGTCATCAATCATGCTTAACAACATGATAAGCAATCCCCAGTGGTGATTTGAGATTGCTGAAGGTATTCTCACTAAAAACTTTGGTAAAGATGTCTGCTACTTGTTCTGAATATGCATAGAAGAGTAGATCAATGGTGCCATCATGCACAAGTTGTCTAATGTAATGCATATGGATCTTCATGTGCTTGGTTCGCTGTCTCTGAACTAGATCATTGCATATTCAAATGGTGCTTTGATTATCACACTATATAATAGTTGAAAACTCTGATTCGAACCCACATTCTCCAAGTATCCTCTGCAACCACAAACATTGAGTTGTTGCATTTACAACTCCTCTATACTCTCCTTCTATAGATCAGAGTGATATGGCACTTTGATTCTTGCTTGACTAGCTAATTGGTCCTTCTGCAAGCATGAACACATATCATGATGTATACTTTCGATCTGTGTTGTCACCTGCCCAATCACTATCAGTAAACGCAATCAAATCAAGATCAGATTTTGCTATGTAGAAGATCCCATGAGTTCTTGTTCCTTGAACAAAGTTTAAGATCCTTTTGGCTTCTCTCCAGTGGATCTCATGAGGCTGATCCATGTATCTCGAAGCCACACTACTGCTTCTTCAAGATTGACTCCTAAAAGAAAGGGAGTCTTTATTATCTCCTCAACAATCCCAAATCTGTCATAGAAATGTTAGAATAATCAACCCATAGTTACCTACCTTAGACATTAATTAATTCATTTTTGTCTTATTTGCCTAGTTTCTAACATTTCGAAGCCACACTACTGCTTCTTCAAGATTAACTCCTAAAATAAAGGGAGTATTTATTATCTCCTCAACAATCCCAAATCTGTCATAGAAATGTTAGAATAATCAACCCATAGTTACCTACCTTAGACATTAATTAATTCATTTTTGTCTTATTTGCCTAGTTTCCTATATTCCACTCTATGCAAGTTGTCTTCTACATGTCATAGAAGTAAAACCTGCTAAAAATGAGTCATGGAGCACTTGGGAAAACTCTTGGAAACCATATTTATCATGTGTACTTTATTCCAGATCCTCCAAAGCGCATATCTGCTTTTTCTGCAAAGATGCCTGTTTTATTGAGAAATAAGGCAAAAAGGGAAAGTAATACTAGGTGTAGTTGACTTTTTTTTGCCCACATGATCCTCCATCCTTTTATCCTAATAAAAGCATGTATGAGTTATCTTTCCATCCCTTATTAGCTTTCCTACTTGAATTTTCCAATCCGTGAGCCTCTAAGTGGATTTGGAAACTGCTTTATGCACCTATGGGGGATTTGACTAGATTTAGTAATCCTACTTTTTGACTATTTAGGATGGCATCCTTACGCATTATAATCTATCATGCAATTATATATTGAATAAACCTATGAATTCACAAGGTTGGCTATTTTACACGTATTCAATACAGATTAGTGTTATACTCCAATTTCAATCTCCTTTGATGGTAATTTTGCATGTTTGATTAGCAATTTTCTGAGTGTAAATTTTCTATAAATTGGGTTCAATTTCCACATGGTATCAGAGCCTTTGTAGATCAATTTCTCTCCTTTCATATTTCTATTACAGGTTTGACATCTTGACTAGGAGCATATTCTGCTGACTGAAGGGCACAGGTTCTGAGCTATCGATCAATCTTAGAAGATCATATTGACTCCATTTAATTTATTTGAATGGAAAGCTAAGATGGAGATATTGTTGAGAGATAAAAGTATCTACATTTTGACTATGGAAACTGAGGTATATCCCAATGCAGTTGTAGAGAAAATTAAATGGCACAACAGGAGGGATGAGGCCTATGGTCTTTTGTGTCTAAGCATTTCAAGAGACATCCTCTTCCATCTTGATGGATTGACATCACCTAATGAAGTGTGGGAGAAGCTTGTAGATATTTTTGGTAATATAGATAAGATGAAATGACATCAAATCAAGAATGAATTGATCTCTTTGAGTCCCAGCAGCTTCGAATCCTTGTAACCCTATTTTTCCAAGTTTAAAGCCCTTGTTTTGCAGCTAAAACAATGTGGAATTGAAAAGAAGGAACAGAAACTAGTTTTGGCCATACTCTTGAATCTTGGCCCTAACTATTCAATGTTTGTTTTGACCTTCGATGCCACCAAGTTAAGAGCTCAAGCCTGGAAGATGCCTAAGCTTGCAGAGTTCATGGAATCCCCCACACAAGAATAAGATAAATTGGTGATGATGGGCACCATCAAGCCTTCCAAAAACCAAGATTTGGTTGCTGGAGATTCGAGGGTGGATTCAAAAGGCAAGAAGAAGTCTAAGAAGCCACCTAAGAAAAAGAGAGACAAGCACAAGTCTCAAGAGGAGCCCCAAGGCTCCAAGAAGAACTCCTAGAAGAAGAAGAACAAAGGAGAAATGAGCAAGTGTGCATATTGCTGTAAGGGCTATCATCCTGAGAGCTCCTATATGAAGAAGCAAATTGATATGTTGACCCAACTCCTGGAGAAGAATAACTTCTCCCTTCTTGATTTCTCAAAGAAGAGGGAAGGAGGATGAAATTTAGAGGACACAGAGAGAGCACATGCTTTGGTTGCTGGCACATCAAGCTCACCTAGATTCATCATAGACTCTGGAGCTTCTAGACATATGGTTTAAACCAAGGAGGCATTCTCCTCTCTTGACATGTCAAAAGGTCCACCAATAGTTTTGGGAGATGACTCTCTCACTGACAGTTTGGGGAAAGGAAGGATTGATCTTGACCATGGTAAGTTCAATAATGTGTTGTATGTTCCATGTCTTGCCTCTAACCTCTTGTCATTGTATCAGATGACTCACACAGGATATCCCAATAAGGTCATATTATCCCCTAATGATTTTGAGATCACAGAGATCTCGAATGGTAAAGTCATTGCAAAATGTGTTGTTGATCACACTTCAAAGGTATACATGTTTTCCCATTTTCTACCCTACTCAAACCGCTCTTCTCTTCTGATTCATGCTAATGAGGCAAGGAAAATTTGGCATGAAATGTTTGGCCATCTTAACTATCAGTATATCTCTGATCTGAGTGAAAAAGATATGGTCATAGGGTTACCAAATATTAAGTTTTCCAAGGGAGTCTGTCAAGGTTGTATCCTAGGAAAACACCCAAAGCACAAATTTTAGAGAGCTAGTCATGAGAGAACCTCTGCACCTCTTGAGTTGATCCATAATGATGTTGCTGGTCCATTTCCTCATATGTCCATAAGTCAAGCCAAATATGCATTGACCTTCATATATGAATTTTCTAGGTATTTTTGGGTTTACTTCCTAAAGAATAAGTCTAAAGTTTTTTAACTCTTCAAAGTCTTTAAGGCCTTGGTTAAAAACCAGTCTGGGAGGAGACTCAAGATCCTCAGATCTGACAATGGGGGTGAGTATATCAAGTCTGATTTCATTCAGTATTGTAAATATGTAGGTATTCAGATGCAACATTTGATCCCTTACACACCACAGCAAAATGGTGTTGCTAAGAGAAAGAACAAATAACTGAAGGAGATGGCAACCTGTATGATGGAGGCTAAGACTTTGCCACCAAAGTTTTGGGACGAGGCTATAAAATATGCATCCTACATATAGAATAGGGTTCCTCATTAACAACTTGATGGTATGACTCCTTTTGAATCTTGGAGTGGGCACAATCCAGATGTGACCTATTTCAGGATTTTTGGCTTGAAGGCTTGGGCTAGAATTCCAACTGAAAAGAGAAAGGCTTTGCAGCCCCAAAGCCAGGAGTGTCTATTTGTTGGGTATTCTAAATATCCAAAAGGTTACAAACTAATAAAATTGAGCACAAACAAATCCTTCATTGAAAGGAGTGCTCAGTTCCAAGAATAGCCTTTAGTAGCAGTTGAAGTTGGAGAGACTTCTTCACCACCAGATCTATTGAATGTAAGTGGAGAGACAAATGAGTTTGCTGATTCTGATATGTCTAATAATTATGATTTAATTGCATATATTTACAGTACTAAAAGACCAAAATGGGCAGCAAAGTCCATTCATACAGCTAGGAAACTAGCTGGAAATCCTAATGACCCTAAAAGGACTAGATCTCAGTTTGAGAGTTCCCTGTGTATGAAAGACCCTTTGTTTGTAGAGAAGTGCTATCTGATGGTTGAATTAGACAAAAATACATATGAATATGTATCACATGATCCAAGATAGAAAACATCCATTAAAGAATAATTCAGCTCACTCTAGAAGAACAACACTTGGGAACTGGTTGATCTTCCCCCAAGGAGGAAGCTAGTTCAATGTAAGTGGGTTTTCAAGACTAAGTTTGCTGCTGATGGTTAACCTTTTAAATATAAGGAAATATTGGTATCCAAGGACTACTAACAAGTACATGGTATTGACCACAATGAAACCTTTGCAACAGTGGAAAAGATCGACTCCATAAGGATAGCTTTAGCCATTGCAGCTTCGAAGCAGTGGGAGGTACATCACATGGATGTGAAGTGTGCTTTCCTAAATGGAGATATTACTAAAGAGATTTACCTATAGAAACCTCAAGGGTTTTTTTATAATCCATATTTTGTGTGCAGGTTAAATAAATCATTGTATGGGCTCAAGCAAGTCCCCATGGCTTGGTATTGCAAGATCGATGGCTTTCTGCTGTCATTGAGTTCTGTTCGATGAAATTCTGATCCTAATGTTTATTTGAAGCTGATTCATGGTTCTTTTATGATTATTTTCTTGTATCTGGATGACCTTCTGATTACAGGAAGTTCAAATAAAGAGATTTCCTCCTTGAAGGATGCAATGAACCATGCCTTTTCTATGACTGATTTGGGGTTGTTGAGCCAATTCTTGGGTCTCGAAATTGCTCAATCCAAACATGGAATCAAAGTACATCAGTATAAGTATGCTTTGGATTTTTTGAACAAGTTCAACATGAAATATTGAAATCCAAGCAAGACTCCCTTCCTTTCAGGAGTTAAGCTTGAAGAAGCATGTTCTTCTCCTATGGTAAATAATACACTGTATAGGCAGTTGATTGGGTGTTTGCCTTACCTTACACACACTCGACCTGATATTTATTATGCAGTAAATGTGGCTTCAAGATACATGGATCAGCCTCATGAGATCCATTAGAGAGAAGCCAAAAGGATCCTTAACTTTGTTCAAGGAACAAGAACTCATGGGATCTTCTACAAAGATAAATATGATCTTGATTTGATTGGGTTCACTGACAGTAAGTAGGTAGGTGACAACACAGATAGAAATTCAACATTAGGATATGTGTTCATGATTGCAGAAGGACCAATCAGCTAGTCAAGAAAGAAGTAGAGTGCCATAGCACTCTCATCTACAGAAGCAGAGTGCAGAGGAGTTGTAAATGAAACAACTCAATGTTCATGGTTGCAAAGAATACTTGGTGAGTGTGGCTTTGAATCAGAGTTTTCAACTATTATCTATTATGAAATTAGAGAAACATTCAAATCTGCAATGGTCTAGTTCAGAGACAGAGAACCAAACACATTGAGATCCATATGCACTACATCAGACAGCTTGTGCATGATGGCACCATTCACCTACTCTTCTGTGCATCTTCAGAACAAGTAGCAGTCATCTTCACCAAAGTGTTTTGTGAGAAGAAATTCAACAATCTCAAATCACTGCTGGGGATTGTTGATTATGCTGTTAAGCATGATTGATGACAATATTTTCAAATTTTGTTTTATTGTCCATGTTTAAGGGAGGATTTTCCCACTGGTTGTTTGCCTCTTTCCTTGGTTAAATGGATATGCAGCATGTAAAGGGTGACTAAGCCTTATTTATAGGCCCTATAGTTTTTTGATATTAACTCATAAATTCAATCTTAAAATGGGGTGTGAGAATAATCAACCCATAGTTACCTACCTTAGACATTAATTAATTCATTTTTGTCGTATTTGCCTAGTTTCCTTTATTCCACTCTATGCAAGTTGTCTTCTACATGTCATAGAAGTCAAACTTGCTAAAAATGAGTCATGGAGTGCTTGGGAAACCTCCTGGAAACCATATTTAGCATGTCTACTTTATTCCATATCGTCCAAAGCACATATCTGCTTTTTCTGCAAAGCTGCCTGTTTTATCGAGAAATAAGGCAAAAGGGAAAGTAATACTAGGTGTAGTTGACTTGTTTTTTTCCCACATCATCCTCCATCCTTTTCTCCTAATAAAAGAATGTATGAGTTTCCTTTCCATCCCTTATTAGATTTCCTACTTTACTTTTCCAATTCGTGAGCCTTTAAGTGGATTTGGAAACTACTTTATGCATCTATGGGGGATTTGACTAGATTTAGTAAGACTACTTTTTGACTATTTTGAATGGCATCCTTATGCATTCGAATCTCTCATGTAATTATATATTGCAGCAGCCTATGACTTCAAAAGGTTGGATATTGTACACTTATTCAATACAGATTAGTGTTATGCTCCAATTTCAGTCTCCTTTGATGGTAATTTTGCATGTTTGATTAGCAATTTTGTGAGTGTAATTGTTATATCACTTGGGTTCAATTTCCACAATAAAATGCAGTGTTCATTGCATCCTTCAAGGAGGAAATCTATTTCTTTGAACTTCCTATCATAAGAAGGTCATCCACATACAAGACAATAATCATCAAAGAACCATGAACCAGCTTCAAATATACATTAGGATCATACTTGCATCAAACAAAACTCAGTGATAGAAAAAAGCCATCAATCTTGGCCTACCAAGCCCCAGTGGCTTGCTTGAGCCCATACAATGATTTATTTAACCTACACACTAAATATGGATTAGAAACAAACCCTTCAGGTTGCTGAATTTAAATCTCTTCAGTGAGATCTCCATTTAGGATAGCACACTTCCCATCCATGTGATGTACCTCCCACTGCTTCGAAGCTGCAATGGCTAAAGCTAGCCTTATGGAGTCCATATTTGCCACTGGTGCAAAGGTTTCATTGTATTCAATACCATGTAATTTTGGGTAGCCCTTGGCTACTGATCTTTCCTTATATTTCAAAGGTGAACCATCAGCAGCAAACTTAGTCTTGAAAACCCACTTACATTGAACTATCTTTCTCCCTAGGGGGAGATCAACCAGTTCCCAAGTGTTGTTCTTTTGGAGAGAGTTGAATTCTTATTTCATTGTTTTTTTCCATCTTGGATCATCTACTGCATATTCATATGTCTGTGGATCTTATTCAACCATCAGATAGCACTTCTCAGCAAACAGAGGATCTTTCATGGCAAAGGGCACTCTGAAATTGAGATCTAGTCCTCGTAGTGTCACTAGGATTTCCATCTAGTTCCCCAACTGCATGAATGGTCTTTGCTTCCCATTTTGGTCTTGTAGGACTATTAGGATCTACAATCAAATCCCCATTATCAGACATATCAGAATCAGCAAACTCATTAGTATCTCCACTTACAATCAATGGATATGGTGGTGAAGAAGACTCTCCAACTTCAACTGCTACTAAAGGCTCTTCTTGGAACTAAACACTTCTTTCAATGAAAGATTTTTTAGTGCCCAATTTTATCAGCTTGTACCCTTTTGAATCTTTAGAATACCCAACAAATAGGCACCCTTGGCTTTGGGGATGCAAATGCTTCCTCTTTTCAGTTGGAATTCTAGCCCAAGCCTTTGAGCCAAAAATCCTGAAATGGGTCACATCTGGCTTGTGCCCACTCCAAGCTTTGAAAGGAGTCATACCATCAAGAGACTTATGAGGCACCTTATTCTGGATGTAGGATGCATAGTTTATAGCCTTGGCCAAAAATTTTGGTGGCAAAGTATTAGCCTCCATCATCTAGGTTTCCATCTCCTTCAGTGATATGTTCTTTCTCTTAGCAAAACCATTTTTCTATGGTGTGTAAGGGATTGAATGCTACATATGAATACCTACATATTTACACTATTGAATGAACTAAGACTTGAAATACTCAGCACCATTGTCAGATCTGAGGATCTTGAGTTTCCTCCCTAACAGGTTTTCAAACAAGGCTTTAGAAACTTTGAAGAGGTCAAAAAATTCAGACTTATGCTTTAAGAAGTAAACCCAACAATACTTGGAAAATTAATCTATGAATGTTAGTGCATATTTGGCTTGAATCATGGACATATGAGGGAATGGACCAGAAATGTCACTATGGATCAGCTCAAGAGGTGCAGAGTTTCTCTCATGACTATCTTTCTCATACTTGTGCTCTGAGTGTTTTCCTAGGATACAACCTTGACAGACTCCCTTAGAAAACTTGATCTTTTCATGCCAAATCTTGCTTGCTTCATTAGCATGAATCAGAAGAGCAGAGGAGTTTGAGTAGGGTAGAAAATGGTAAAACTTGTATAGCTTCGAAGTGTGATCTACAACACCTTTTTCTATGAATTTATCATTTGAAATCTAAGTGATTTCAACATCATCAATGGAAAATATTACGTTCTTTGGATACCCAATATGAGTCATCTAATACACTAAAAAGAGATTAGAGGCAAGACCTAGAACATACAACACATTATTGAACTTACCATGGTCAAGATCAATCCTTCCCTTCCCCAAACTATCAGTGAGAGATTCATCTCCCAAAACTATTGGTGGACCTTTTGACATGTCAAGAGAGGAGAATGTCTCTTTTGTCAAAACCATACATCTAGAAGATCCAAAGTCTATGATGAAGCTAGGTGAGCTTGATGTGCCAGCAACGAAGGCATGTACTCTCTCTCTGTCCTCTGAATTTGATCCTCCTTCCCTCTTCTTTGAGAAATCAGGAAGGGAGATGTTATTCTTCTCCAGGAGTTGGGTCAAAATGTCAATTCACTTCTTCATACAAGAACTCTCAGAATGATAGCCCTTACTACAGTATGTGCACTTGCTCATTTCTCCTTTGTTCTTCTTCTTTTGGGAGTTCTTCTTGGAACCTTGGGGCTCCTCTTGAGACTTTTTCTTATCTCTCTTTTGCTCAGGTGGATTTTTATCTTTTTTCTTGATTTTTGAATCCACCTTTGAATCTTTAGAAACCAAATCTTGGTCTTTGGAAGGTTTGATGGTTCCCATCATCATCAAATTATCTTTCTCTTATGTGAGGGATTCCATGAAGTCTGCAAGCTTAGGCATATTCTAGGCTCGAGCTGTCAACTTGATGGCATGGAAGGTTGAAACAAACACTGAATAGTCAGGACTAGCCTTAGAGAGTATGGCCAAAACTAGTTGCTCTTCCTTCTTTTCAATCCCACACTATTTCAACTGCAAAATAAGGGCCTTAAACTTGGAAAAGTAGAGTTGCAATGATTCGAAGCTACTAGGACTCAAGTATATCAGCTCATTCTCGATTTGATGTCCTCTCATCTCATCTGTATTTCCAAAAAGTGCTTCTAGCTTCTCCCATACTTCATTAGGTGATGTCAATCCATCAAGATGGAAGAGGAGGTCTCTTGAAATGCTCAGACACAGAAGACCATAGGCCTCATCCCTCATGTTGTGCCATTTAATTTTCTCTGTAGTTACATTGGGCTCTACCTCAGTTTCCATAGTTACCCTGTAGAGACCTTTATATCTCAACAATATCTCCATCTCATCTTTCCACTCAAATAAATTGAATGGAGTCAAGATGATGTTCTGAGATTGGTCGATATCTCAGAAATTGTGCCCTCCAGTTAGCAGAATGTGCTCCCAGTCAATATTTTGAGCCTTCAACAGCAATAAGGAAGGAGAGAAATCAATACACAAAGGCTTTTATACCATGTGGAAATTGAACCCAAGATATAGAACAATTACATGCACAAAATTGCTAATCAATCATGAAAAATTCACAGCAAAGGAGACTTAAATTGGAGCATAACACTGATCTGTATTCAATAAGTGTAGAGTATCCATCCTTATGAAGTAATAGGCTGCTGCAATATATAATTACATGAGAGAATTGAACACATAAATATTCCATTCAAAATAGTAAAAAAGTAGGCTTACTAAATGATCTAGTCAAATCCCCCATAGGTGCATAAAGTAGCTTCCAAATCTATGAAGATGCTCACTAATTTGCTAAGTCAAGTGGGAAATATAAAGGGGGATAGAAAGAAAACTCACACATGCTTTTATTTGGATAAAAGGAAGGAGGATGATGTGGGCAAAAAACAAGTCAACTACATCTAGTCTAGCTTTTCCTTTTGCCTTAAATCAGAATAAAACAAGGCAGTTTTTAGAAAAAGTAGATATGTGCTTCGGAGGATCTGGAATAAAGAATACATGATAAATTGGGTTTCTAGGATGCTTCCCAAGTGCTCCATGACTCAGTTTTAGCATGTGTTGACTTCTAGGACTTGTAGAAGGAAAGTAGCATAGAATGGAATCTAGGAAACTAGGTAATAAGACAAAAGTAATTAAAATTAATGTCTAAGGTAGGTAAATATGGTTTGATTATTCTAACAAGAAGAACAAAATCTAGTATGAAAAAGGATATATGAAAAAACTATAATATTTGTTAAGAAATAAGAGAAGAAAGTTCTTAATTCAATAAATAAACAGAATAGAAAATTCTGATTGTATTCAAAAGTAATCATATAGGTTGCATAAAAAATTTAGGTGAAAAATGTTAAGTGATAGGTTCTAGAGTGAAAGTATCAAATTTCAAAATAGAAGTTGCCGAAAATGTATTTTCAAAGAATATGAGAATATATTAGGTCAAAAAAACGTATATATTTATGTACCTGATGAAGTTGTCGATGATGTATTTTCATCCATGACAATTACATATTTTAGGTGCGCAATTATGGAGAACGTATTACTTCTAAATGAAAGAAAAAGAATTAATTGTTTGTTGCATATCTTCTGGATTATTTCAACAATTCATGTTGATTCAGTTGAGAGAAGACAGATGTATTTTCCTGAGATGGGAAAAACATTCATTATAGACAATAAAGAATATGCCTATGTATTAGGTTGAACAAACTTATATATTTCTGTATCCAGTGCAGTTGTTGATGATGTATTTTCAACCATCACGATTAAAAATTTTAGGCGTGCAATTCCACAGAATGCCTCTGTTCTAACTGATAGAGTAAGAACTAATTGTTTGTTGCAGATCCTTTTAACTATTTCAACAATTGATGTTGATTCAATTGAGAGAATGCAGAGTTATTTTTGTGAGATTCCCATTAGTTGGTTTTCAGCATCATCAAAATCTATCACACCATGAAGATATATAGCTACATATTCCAAGCCAACCTTTAATATGTATCAGTAGTCACATTCAGGAATCTCCCAATCACATTTACCACAATGCCAAACATCTCCAACTTTGTCGACAATATTTTTCATGCATTGTATACCATCAACAAAAACAGGGCATGCAAGGAAATGAAATTCATCCATGTTAACATTTTTTATGCTTACAATAAGATAATACCAAAAAAAAATTCATATGCTTGAAGAGTTTGTAGCTCATTTATAGTAATGAATTTCAAAGTAGCAGAATGAGAGCGACTGAATTTGCGGTTCAAAGAAGGTGATTCTAAATGAAATCCATTGTCATTAAACCATTTCTGGAGAACTTAAGTTTGTTCAATATTTGGGTTTATAAATATAGTACAGTTGGAGTTAGTGCCAATAGTTTTTCCATTAATATCTGTAACACAGCCGCCTTTGATCACTATCACTAGAGTAGGTGAACTGCGGAGGTTGGGAAGGTTAGATCCTTGAATTTGGAAATTCTCTCCCCAAAGTGTTATGTCAATACTATAGCCTGACATGTCACGGATTTGAATGGTTCACCTAAAAATTTCAACACCTTCGCATTTCTATATCATGGATGTAGGTGAAACTAAAAACACAATTCCAACAACTTCAACCATGGAATTTACTCACATAGTTTGAATCTCCTTAATAGTTTTAAAGTTAAAGAAATATAAAGCTATTAAAGGATATTCATCTACGCAAGATTGGATGGTTGAGGTGGAACCTAGAAAAATCTCATTATGGCTTTTCAAATGGTTGAAATTTGGATTGGATGCTTTAGCTGTGCCATTTGATACCATGTACCCTATTCCTATTTGTATTTGGTCATACAAAGAGAGTTCCAATTCATTGAATGCAGGTATATGTATTTCATCGTGGGAAGCATTAATAAGGTCAAATTCAAACACTTTTCCATACCCTTGTTGGTTTCCATATTCATATATGTTTGTCTTGGAAGTAACTCAGCCTTGAATGTTCCAAAATTTGCTAGAAGAGGAGATTGATGTGAATGGGATAGTCAATCCAGTGAAGCTAGGGTTTTGATTTATTGAGCTAGTGTTGATTGGAACAGAGGAACTACTCTCTGAAGGAGAAGGTACAGGATCTCCAATAATTGTTGCATCGAGTGTGACAACCTCGAGTGCAACCAATGTGATAGTCCTATGAGATGAAGTATGTTAGAGATGAATGGGAAATAAAAACATTGGATAAATGAACAGTGTGAAACTGATTGAGAGAAAAAGAACGAGGAAATTAAACGTATGTTACATTATGTACAATGTTGCATGAACATTGGGTAATTTTGATTATAGTTTCTTCTTTTAGTTATTCATTTTCTACAAGATCACCATATATACCTGGAAGTAGTAGCTCATACTTGTGAAGGACGTTCGAGATAGAGATTCAGAACTGAATAGATGATGAGTTGTGATTTCACTTGGTTTTATTTGGCGACCTATACTAGCAAGAAAATGTTGACAACACCACGTAGCAATAATGAAATAGAATCTTTAGTTACCATAGTCTCCATAACGTGATGGTTATTGTTTCCTATGGAATGAAACAAAGCATGAAAAATTAAAAAATAAATGGAACGTAACATAATCATTTGACCAGAATAAAATGGATATATTAAAACAAAATTCTTCGCACTAACATATTTCATTACTCTAGTTGTTTTTATTCATTAACATATTCCATTACTCTGATTTGCATCTATTTGAACTATAAACATATCAAAATTGCGTTAGGAAACCGGAAGTTTCCAAGAAAGGAATTAAAAATCTAGAATCTAACATTTTTCAATCTAGAAATACTATATTATCAAATAAAGTAAACTGTGTGTTTCGATATTGTTCCGGTTATTTAGGTATATCAGGAAATACTATATTATCCAAAAAGGAACATCGTATGTTCTGATATGCCATTCCCTTATTTTCGACATTTTCAATTCCATAAATCCTATGTTTTCAAATAAGGAACATCTCCATGATCCAATTTGTGATATTGGACATGTTGGAATCTGGAAATACTATTTTTTCCGATAAGGAACACCATATGTTCCAATTTCTGACATTTCGGATTACGTAAATGCTATGTGTTTAAACAAGGAACATCCTATGTTCCAATTTTCGATTTTGTGTCATTTCGTGAAATCGTGTGTTTAAATACAAACCTGTCCATGTTCCGATTTTTTATTTCTAACATTTTAGAATCTGTAAATCTATGTCCTACTTTTTCCAATAAGGAACACCATATGTTTTGATTTTCAATTCCCCAATTTCAGATTTGCGAATAAGGAACATCCTATGTTTCAATTTTCTATTTTGCAACATTTTAGATTGCATAAATCCTATGTCCTATGTTTTCCAATAAAGAACACCATATGTACTCCCCAATATCCTATTTGCGACATTTCGAATCTAGGAAGTTTTGTATTTTGAAATAAAGAAATGTCCATTAGAGGAAAATTGGGGTCTAAAATGGGCCTTATAAGAAAACAAGCCAACAATAAATTTTGTGAGTTGGAATTCAAGAACCAATAGAATTTCAATAAAATGGGTCAACCATAATGGTTGAACTGACATAATTGTCATAAAATAAAACTACTTTTTTTGTTCGTATTTTTGACATATATCCTTTTCTTTTTACTCAAATTCAGAGCAGGAGATCCCGTTGGATGCATAATTTAATTTTGCATCCAACGAGCACCCACACTACATACTTTTGATGGACCCCTCTACCCCAAAAATAAGAAATACCTAAAAAAATGTGATGATGATGTCATCATCACTATTTTTCAAGTATTTCTTATTTTTGGGGTAGAAGGGTCCATCAAAAGTATATAGTGTGGGTACGCGTTGGATGCGGAATTAAATTCCACATCCAACTAGCTCTGTCGCTCGGAATTTGAGTAAAAACACAGGGAGATATGTTGAAAATACTAACAAAAAATAGTTTTTTCATTCTTCCTCCAAAATTAATAACTATTATTTTATTATTTTAACTATTATTTTATTATTTTCCTTAGGAGGCCCATTTTAGACNCGAAGTTCATATTTTCGATATTCGACGTCTGGGTATCAAAACCCGGAAAACCTCAATTTTTAGGCTTTAATTTGACTATTCATATTCTTTTCGTAGAAGTTACTCCTTCGCTAAGTCCATCCTTATTTTAAACTCACTTTGCATTGTTTTTCATCACTTTGACTCTATATTTGGTGGCGATTTGGCCTATAAACTTGGTTTCATTCTATATATCAACCTGGTCAAGTGGGTAGTTGACGATGTAAACTTTAAACAGTAGTTTTTCACTGTTGAGTACTGGAGAAGGATAATGAAAGACATATCAAGAAATATTTGTAGTCTCCTTGCATCTTTAGGATAAGTTCCTTCTCTAAAACAAGTATATCTTAAAAACTAATACCTATAATTTTATTGACATAGCATGAGTATTACACCATTATGAAGCAACATAACCAATACAAGTCACAGTCCTTTTGCAACAGAGCAGGAGTAAGAGTCAATTAAAACACAGCAAGGGTGTTTCACCATCTCATAAGAAACATTTTAATTTATCCAAAACAATAATACCTAACATCTTATTGGAAGGAATAACATAACCAATACATGTCACAATCCCTTTGCAACAAAGAGAGAGTCACATTTAATTAAAACAGAGAAATGGTGTTTCACCATCTAATAAGAAGACTAAATGAATAACTAAGGAATACCTTCAAATTTAACAAGGTGTGGAATATTCTGATGGAAACTCGAAGTGTAAATGAAATGAATCAAAAGCAATATAAGCAAAACAAAGGAAAATAGTAAGAAATAGTGGTTACCTAAAGGCTTGTTTATATGTGGAAAGAAAAGGTGGTGTAGCAACAAATGCAGTAAATAAAATATTGTAAGAAGATATTGGAGATCATTATAAGATGAGAAAAAATGAACATATAGCCCCATGTTTATCTGAAATGACAAGCTTTGTTGTATTAATGGAGCAACAATGCATTAGTGAAGCATTAATGTTAATGAAGGGACATGGCCAAAGTGTGTTTCATCGAATGAACCGGTAGTGAAACAAAACCATGACCAAATTGACCCCAAAATGAGAGCCTAAATGCAAAAATCCCTGGAGAAAATCTTAACCTAAACCAAAATAAACTGCTAGACTAAAACTCACAAAATCTTGGCAAGGGCTATGCCGAATTTAGGGAAATGAACTCCAATGAAGGACAACGAAAGTCTGTAAAAAAAATAATTTCCAGGACTGGTCATTTAGGACAATAGATAAAAGCGTAGTGAAAACATGCAAGCCACCTATCGAGAAAACATGGTAAACACCAACTGGGAAGAAGGATCTGTGTAACTAAAAATAAATCCATTGAGTCCATCAATCCATTCACGCACAACAAATGATATAAGTGTAATGAAAACACTCAAGCCACCTGTTGAAAAAACACAGTAAACATCAACTAAAAATCAATATATTGAATCTATCAATCCATTCATGCACAACACTGGTCGTATAACACAGGACACCTATGGTCTACGGGACAAAAGTTCCAAAATTGAGATTGCAGAATCAAGGACCCAAATAAAGTGCTTAAAAAAAAAATTGATCAACATACATGCATGAAAAAAAAGGCCAGTACAATCAATAAATCATGCGTAGAAACAACAGTAACAATAGGGAATTCAATCATGTCCTTTGAGTGGAAATTTGACACAAGACCTATCTGACAATGCTATTCCATGCCCCCTTCTTCGCTATTTTCCAGATCACGAGATATAACAACCCTAAATTTTAACCATGGTGTGACATGGATAAACTCGCCAATCACCACGGGGCATGTGTCAGAATGCCAATGGCCAAGGAGATGAGGAATCTTTTGAGACTACATCTCCATAGTGAAAATGCCTACGGCGTAAATATGGAAATTGTCACATCCCCAGTTTTGACCCCGTTTGCATGATGTATATATTGTGATTAATCGTGGTGGGGAGCTCAAGGCAAAATCCCCACCATCTATTTTGTTGTGTATGTTTCGGCAATGGGGATAATTGCCGATGGTATGTCGTGCTATCTAGCACATTTTAATTCGGCATCATGTAAACCCGCACATCAATTAAAAATAAACCACAACCAGCTACGACAGTGCAACGTTGAATGAAAAGGGCATGGTTCCAAAGGATAAGGGGTGGGGGATGTCAAACCTTGGTTATGGGGGAAAAACCCATGTTTTATTACCTTGTTGATTTGCCCCCTTTTTGTCTCACCCAACCTTGTCAACCTCTTTAATGCTTCAGAGCTGGTGGTTGAGGAGATATGGCTGAGTGGTTGAGGGCAGTTATTGCCTTTGGGAGTGGGGTGGCAGGGCTGTCAGCTCCATACCCACATCCACACTCCACCCACGTCTGCCCATTCTTCTCCCTCACGCACTCTTCCCTGGTCAGTTGACTCACTCACCACGATTTTGGGTCTGTTGGTTCCTCACGCACAGGTTTTGGATGAATTTGGTCTCACATGGGCATTTTGTTCCTCTCCACGAGTGGTTGAGCACCCGCTGACTGCAAATTCACATCCTCTCCATTGCTGTGCATTCTCATGAAGAGGGATTGCTTCCCGTTTTTGTCTTCTCCACGTTTTTGGTTGGCCGTAGTGCCCAATTCGTAGTGAGCCATTTTCCTACTGTGGTCTGTTCATCCTCACGCAGAGAAATCGGGTATGTATTTCCCGTGCATTTTTCTTTTGGGTGTAAGTTATTCCTCATGCATAGGGTGTTTGGGTCGTTTTCCCATGTTGTGAGGGCCGTTCTCACTGTCATGTTTTGGGGCTGCTGTTTCCCCTGTGTTTTGTTGGCTGTGGTGTCCAAGTGCGTTTTGGGCCACTGGGTATTTTGGGTTGGGTTGTTTTGGCCACGTTAGGGCCAAAACCAGCTCTGAGTTGCTTAGCGGGCTGAGCTGTGTCTCATTTTGGTTTGGGGTTGCCACCCTGTTGTTTATGCCTTCATCACAGAGCAGTGAATGAAGATGTTTTGCTGCTGGTATGCAGTGGTTGAGCCTTGGACTATGCTGGCTTGGCTTGTCTGTTGAAAGCCTGTGAAACCCAGCAGTGTTAGTTTGCTGTTTGTGCCCCTTGGCTATGTATAAGCCTGCAATTGACCCTTATTCCAGAGGAATCATGCCCAGCTTGGGGGTGGCAGCGTTGCTGAGAGATTGATGAGCAAGCTGGCCTATGGTTGGGTGGAACGTTGCAGCGACGTAGCTGGTTGCGGGTGAATTCTTCATCAAAAGATAAGTCTGCTGTCTATACTTCATCTCTGCAATTTATAATGATGTTAAATGTTGGTCTATGAATATGTGTGCTTCCGCTGTATGATTGAATATAAATGCATGTGTATGCTTAATGCCAGCATTGATTTCATTTGATTATGTTCATGGGTTGTTTTCCCGGCTGTGTTCATTGTGTTCGTCGCGTCCTCTTCGCTGGTTGAGGGATGGGGACGTGACAAAATGGTATCAGAGCGCCATGGTTGCAACAATGGGCCTCTATGGGCCAAGAAGGTGCAGTGACAGAAGGTAGAATTACCTTCTCTGTTCAGCAGTGAGCAGATGGACTCAGAAAATCGCCTAAGTGTTGAGCGGTTGGACCATTGGAGGAAGTGGAATTCCGCCGTTGCGAAAGGACTGACAAAGTCAACGTCCGCCGTTGCGGGCGAATGGGAGAAGTTTCCCGTCCGACCATTGTGGAAGGAATGGTGAAGTTAACCTCCGACGTTGCGGACGAATTCCAAAAGTGCCAGCGTTGCGGGTGGCGGAGCGATCTCACGTCTGATTCGAGAACCGTCCGATCGCCGACGCCGCGGAGAGTTTGAAGATCCGTCCGATCACCGACGCCGCAGAAAAATTTCGAAAATCCGGCTAAGTATGGAACGGTCGGGCCGTTGAAGGAAGTGAACTTCCGCCGTTGCGGAAGACTTGAAAAAGTAAAACGTCTGCCGTTGCGGATGGCGGAGCAATCCCGCGTCCGATCCAAGAGTCATCCGATCGTCGACGCCAAAGGGAGATCGAAAATTTGTCTAAGTGTCGGAACGATCGGAAGAGAGAATGGTCCGACGCCCGATGTGAAGAGTTCGTCCAAGAAAAGAGCGGACAGTTTGGAACTCCTGGAGAGCCGATACGGCGGAAGGGAGATTGGTTGGAGAGCCGATACGTCGGAAGGATTGAAGCTTCCAAGGGGCCATCGTTGTGGATGGGAAGAACTTCCGAAGAGCCGACGTTGCGGATGGAAAGCAGTTCAACATCCGATGTGAAGTTAGCCACAGTTGCGGAAGGGCTGGAACATCCGAGAAGCTACAGTTGCAGAAGGCTGAGAGTTTCCGGGGAGCCGATTCAGCGGAGGACAAAATGGTCCGGGAGCCGATTCGGCGGAGGAAGGAATGGGAAAGGAGCCGACGTTGCGGCTGGGAGATCGAAGTGGGAGCTGATGTTGCGGCTGGGAGATTGGTGGAGGAGCCGATTCAGTGGGTGTGCTGATGCTCCCAAGAGCCGATTCTGTGGAAGGAACAATGGTTCCAGGAGCCGATTTCAACTATTTTCGAAGGGATTTTTCAGCTGTTTTCAGAGAATTTTCAGGGGCTGAAAATGAGAAAAATGGCAGCGAGACCCCTTGACCCCCGTCGTCCCCCTGAGACAGTCGTTCTTGTGCGAAGGAAAATCCAATGTTTTGGGCAGGAGTTCGAATCGAGGGATTCTCACGAAGGACAAGAAGGATGCCAAAAATGCAGCTGCCAAAATGGCTCTGAGATCATTAGAAGAATGTGAAAAGTCTACTTTGCAGTAATGTAATGAAAGTGCCGAGATTAGTGAAAGTCTTCATTCTTGGAAGTGGTGTGGTTTTCACATCCGGAATCGGAATGACGCATGTGAATAGGCGTTGGAAAGCTTATCCAGTAGGGAGCAAGGATAAGTGACCAGAATCTGAGCATGAAGCAATAAAGTGCTAATGATGGCTGCTGTTTTCAAATGGACAAATCTGGACAGTGCATGCCCAGGGGCAGCAAGGACTATGAAGTCAACCAGCTGCGGTGTGGAAAAGGAATTCTATGAGAAGATGAGGGATTTGAAAGGGAAGTTTTCATTAGACCCTATCTTGCTGATTATAACTTCATTTCTTGAGTTTATGCTTGAACTGCATGGAGATATGTATTGCATGCATAGGATATTGCATGATTGGTGAGAATATTGGAAAATATATATAATGAACCACTAATGATAATCATTGTTTTGATGTTGGCATTAGTGGAAAAACCAATGATGACATGGACCCGGATGAATATGTTGCTGATGCTGATGGATGAGACCAACAACCCTATGGGGAAGGGATAAGGCAACAAGTCCATGACAATAGTTGGTGAACAGATACTGCAATCTCCTGCAAAGGACCAACCCATTTGGTCATGTCAAGGGTGTAAGTACAACCCATGCAGGTAAGAGTTTGCTTATGAAAAATTCCATGGATTGGTCCGGGTAAGAGACCTCATACCCTGTGAATATCGGAATGTAGAAAGGTGTCATGCCTATATATGATTAATGATATTGATTATAGTAATGCATCATATATGAGGTAGCCATGGTTAGGCCATGGTATGGTTGAATGCATAGTATTCCTGAATCATTGCAAGATAGCATGAATGGATATGCATTAGAAAGATTTTATGAATCTTGTTGTTATGCATTGAATGTATGCATATGAAGGGTGTGAGTGATTGATTGCCTAAGTAAAGGTGCAATGTTGAGATGCATTGCATGAATGCATTGAGATGAATGCATGTGATATTATGGAGAACTAATGACTGAAATGATGAATTAATGATAATTCTGGAACCATTTCAGAGATTGCTATGAATGCAGGATAGTCATGATCAATTGGCTGCCAGAAATACTCTATTGAAGAGCAAGGTGGTATGAATGATATGCTTGTGAAGTAAGGAGTATCTAACCACTTCATTTAAATTGCATTAATGCTGTGACTATACCTTGAAATGTTAGTGTAATAATGATTGCATGAAGTAGATGAGCTTTAATAATATTGATGTGACTAACCTTTGAAGTATTTGAATTTTATAAATTCTGAAAATGCTTCAGTGATGGTTGTAGCAATGAGATAGTATATGCATCCATACTTACCAAGTGTTTGGTTGATGGAAGCTCATGTTTCAGGTAGATTCTTTCGAGAATGGCATTGAGAGGTAAGACCCTGACCAATGCTGGAATCCACCATGTCAAAGAGCTTGTTAAATTTGAATTGGGAATTTCAAATATTGCTGACAACTACTAGTCACTATGGGCTTGTATAAGCTTGTGTTTGGATGTTGAAGCTTGTGTTTCAGGTAGATTATTTTAAGAACGGCATTGAGAGGTAAGGTCCTGACCAATGCCTGAATCTACCATATGATATGTATAATAGGTTGTTAGGAATTCAAATTGTGAATTTCGGATTTGAGAAATTGCTGACAACCACTAGCCATTGTTGGCTCGCATAAGCTTGTGTTTGGTTGTTTGAAGCTTATATTTCAGGTAGATTATTCCGAGAATGGAATTGAGAGGTAAGGTCCTGACCAATGCTGGAATCTACCGTGTAAAAGAGCTTGTTAGATTTACGTTATGAATTTCAAATTTAAGAAAATGCTGACCACTTATAGTCATCATTGGCTTGCACAAGATTGTGTTTGGTTGGTTGAAATTCATGTTTCAGGTAGATTCTTTCAAACATGACAGTGAGAGGTAAGTCCCTGACCACTGCCAAAATCTACCATTTATGAGAAGAAGTCTCATGGTTGTGAAAATTAGTTGGTACGAGTTGTTAAATTCGAATTGTGGATTTCGGATTTAAGAGGTACTAATGGCTACTAATCATTGTTGGCTTGTGTGAGATTGTGTCAGGAGGGACACATGGCAAGTGGGTATTCATGTTATGATAGTAAGCATAAAATTATAATGGGCATAGTAATGTTGCTTATAAGAGACCCACAATTGAGCAAGTCAATTTATGTAGTAGATAGAATTGCAAATTCTTACTGAATTTGATTGCTGATGTCATTGCTTGGTTATGAAACGATCAATTGGATTGTGGTATCAGGTGATGATTAACTGTTTGGCTATTTGATGAAGGTGTCAGGAGTACACACTGCAGGAAGACCATGTGTGATGGCCTGCAGAAGCCAAACTTCATGGGAAGGTTTTCCCTTATCTTGGAAATGGGTTTCGGGTGAAACGCCATTAGACATTCGGAAATGTCTCATCTGCACTGCATGTTTGGTAATAACATGAGTGAGATGGTTTGAATTATGTCAGTGAGACGTGTGTGGATATGAAACATAAATAGGAAACAGGGATGGGGCCTTGTTTTGCTTAAACCTGGTGATTGGAAACCGCACAGACAGAGTTAGAGGGTTGGCTTTCTTTCCCACAACCACGGGATAGCACTAGAAGGGGATGCAAAGCCTGAGGGACTGTGTAGCAGAGAAGGGACTGATTCCTTGTGCTGGGTATGTGTGGGTTTCTTAGAAGTCAGGATAGTTCTGGTGTAGGTGTTCCTAGCTCTACAGCGAGCTCACCAGCTTAGCATTCAATTTTCCCAGTTCCTTGATGGTGCCTAACAGATCTAACGGCATACTGCGACGGCAAATGGATAAGTGTTCTGTGACCCTTGCTATGAATATGCATGTTTAATTATTAAATTTTATATGCAGAACATGTTTTGATTTATTTCCATGATGACCGATTGCTTGAGTATGCATAGGGCTTACATGGCACACACCGGAAGAGAGTGCACACTTTTCCAATGTCGAGTCATGAAAGGATTTTCAATATTGATTACACTCTAGGGAGTGGACGCGCTCCTGGTGTCTCAATATTTGATAGTGAATGATATGAAATGTGATTACAGTTTTAGAGCAATGATGCTGATGAGTTTACTTGTATTGCTTGTGTTGCTTGTGTTGCTTGTGTTGACAGGCTAAAGGTAAAGGTAAATGGTTGATATAAGTGTATGCTGGTATAAGTGCATGTTGATATAAGTGTATGTGTCATTGTTGACATGAGTATATGATGGGCTGTGATATGCCTAAGGATCCATAGTAGATCCTAGACCTGGGAATGGTCATGATAAAGTTCCAAGCCTAGTTGACATGGTTATGTACTGGCTGGACATTAATTATTCGATGTTGAGGAGAAGCCGGCGTGCTGACCTAACATCTAAGTCCATAGGCGATCCCAAGGCTTGCAAAGCGAAGCAGGATCCCGTGGACGAACGAGGAAACGCACAATACAGATAAGTATTGGATTATTTTGCTTATGAATATACATGTGTATATGATCTGGTTATGATGTTTTAAACTCTTGTTCTAGAGATAAAACTGATGAGAATAAACTAAACATGTGAATTATTCAATGTTTGGATATAGGTATCGCTAGAAGCAAGGACTATGAGAGCATCCTAGAGGTGCATGAGGACATGTGACTGTCCTAGAAAGCTTGGGTTGAGCGGTAATGAAAAAGGTGCTAGTAAGACGAGGGAGTCCTAGCAATCGAGACAAACCATGTGGAGAGACTCCATGGTTTAGAGGTCTAGAATAGACCAAAGACACTAAGTGTCATGACCAAGAGAGATTGGTCCAGCATTCACTGTAAAGTGAAAGAGGCAGAGAGCATGAAAAGCCACATCGATGGTGTGGGTTCCAGGATGGAACAGAACAAAGAGGGGAAAATCTGTTACTGCTCTCTCTTGCCTTTTGATTATATATATATATAGATATATGTTTATGCATTGTGAAAACAAAGGATTGTTGAATGCATGTATGATTGAGAATGAAATGTGTGTATTTGCTTAAGCAAATTTTTGAATGCTGGAATAGTTAATTCCCCGCCCAGGAATGGACATGAATGAGCTCATGTGCCTGTTGGGAAGGCATGAAAAATATGAAAGTTTCCTTAATGAGACTTGGATTGTCATGCCAAATTGGGTAATTAACTGACTGATTTTAATATCTATAATATGCTTGGTCTGATAGAATTTCAATGGTGCATTCCACAGGTGAGAAAAGTGAAACCAGGTGGTGCACATTGATCATGGCAGCAGATCAAAAGTTGTTGGACTTGGCTGGAAGTCTCCTTCAAATGATTGCCAAGACCCAGGAGAATCTTGGGGAGATGCTCAGGATACAAAAAAGGCAGAGTGAAATGAACCACCATATTTTGCAAGACTCTATGGGTTTGCAAAGGGAGGTGAAAATCCTTCTGGGAGCAATCGGCAAAGGAAAGGAAGGTGGATCAGCACTGGGACAATTGTCCAAGCGACCCGATAAGAAACGGTCCAGGCATGAAGACTCAAAAGAAATTGAGCAGGTAAAGATGAAGCAACCAGTGAGATGCTGGAGATGCGGAGGACATCATTTACGCCGGGACTGCCCAATGAGGGAACAGGATGAAGGCAATAGCCGCAAAGTTCCTAGACTTCGGGATCAGAAAGAAGCTGAGAACCAGCAGGAAAAGTCCATGGAAGCCGAGAGGCTTGGTCTTGAACGTTCAAAGTAAATGATTGAACGTGGTATAGATCTGCAATTTTGAAATTTTGATGTGCAATTGTATATGTATTGTATATATGTAATGGAACACCGAGGACGGTGTTATTCCAAGGGGGAGGGGAATGTCACATCCCCGGTTTTGACCCCGTTTGCATGATGTATATATTGTGATTAATCGTGGTGGGGAGCTCAAGGCAAAAGCCCCACCATCGATTTTGTTGTGTATGTTTCGGCAATGGGGATAATTGCCAATGGTATGTCGTGCTATCCGGCACATTTTAATTCGGCATCATGTAAACCCGGACATCAATTAAAAATAAACCACAACCAGCTACGGCAGTGCAACGTTGAATGAAAAGGGCATGGTTCCAAAGGATAAGGGGTGGGGGATGTCAAACCTTGGTTATGGGGAAAAAACCCATGTTTTATTACCTTGTTGATTTGCCACCTTTTTGTCTCACCCAACCTTGTCAACCTCTTTAATGCTTCAGAGCTGGTGGTTGAGGAGATATGGCTGAGTGGTTGAGGGCAGTTATTGCCTTTGGGAGTGGGGTGGCAGGGCTGTCAGCTCCATACCCACATCCACACTCCACCCACGTCTGCCCATTCTTCTCCCTCACGCACTCTTCCCTGGTCAGTTGACTCACTCACCACGATTTTGGGTCTGTTGGTTCCTCACGCACAGGTTTTGGATGAATTTGGTCTCACGTGGGCATTTTGTTCCTCTCCACGAGTGGTTGAGCACCCGCTGACTGCAAATTTGCGTCCTCTCCATTGCTGTGCATTCTCATGAAGAGGGATTGCTTCCCGTTTTTGTCTTCTCCACGTTTTTGGTTGGTCATAGTGCCCAATTCGTAGTGAGCCATTTTCCTACTGTGGTATGTTCATCCTCACGCAGAGAAATCGGGTATGTATTTCCCGTGCATTTTGCTGTTGGGTGTAAGTTCTTCCTCACGCATAGGGTGTTTGGGTCGTTTTCCCATGTTGTGAGGGCCGTTCTCACTGTCATGTTTTGGGGCTGCTCTTTCCCCTGTGTTTTGTTGGCTGTGGTGTCCAACTGCATTTTGGGCCACTGGGTATTTTGGGTTGGGTTGTTTTGGCCACGTTAGGGCCAAAACCAGCTCTGAGTTGCTTAGCGGGCTAAGCTATGTCTCATTTTGGTTTGGGGTTTCCACCCTGTTGTTTATGCCTTCATCACAGAGCAGTGAATGAAGATGTTTTGCTGCTGGTATGCAGTGGTTGAGCCTTGGACTGTGCTGGCTTGGCTTGTCTATTGAAAGCCTGTGAAACCCAGCAGTGTTAGTTTGCTGTTTGTGCCCCTTGGCTATGTATAAGCCTGCAATTGACCCTTATTCCGGAGGAATCATGCCCAGCTCGGAGGTGGCAGCGTTGCTGAGAGATTGATGAGCAAGCTGGCCTATGGTTGGGTGGAACGTTGCAGCGACGTAGCTGGTTGCGGGTGAATTCTTCATCAAAAGATAAGTCTGCTGTCTATACTTCATCTCTGCAATTTATAATGATGTTAAATGCTGGTCTATGAATATGTGTGCTTCTGCTGTATGATTGAATATAAATGCATCTGTGTATGCTTAATGCCAGCATTGATTTCATTTTATTATGTTCATGGGCTGTTTTCCCGGCTGTGTTCGTTGTGTTCGTCGCGTCCTCTTCGCTGGTTGAGGGATGGGGACATGACAGAAATTATTTATTTTATTGTAATAAATTAAAAAATATTGTTCAATAAGTTTTATTTTAAAAAAAATATAATTTTGATAAATTAGAGACAAGAAAGAAATATTAACAAAGATATTTTGAAATA
>LPNX011053030.1:401499-478075 GCA_001517045.1 Pseudotsuga menziesii
AATATGAAATATTATATAATATAATTTCATTAAATAAAAAGAGCCATGAGGTGGCAATGTGGTGTTGTATTGGAAATTAGATTTTAATTTTGAATAAATTACATCATGGTTAGTTGGTGATTGATGATTTTAATTAAATAAGGAGGAGATGGATTCTGAAATTTGATCCAAATACAAAATTACATTTAGAATATAAACTAGTTTCTTAGACGCTTAAATGGAAGCAAACTTAAGTAAGTAACCCCAAACATGACAATTCATTTTAAATTTTTATGTATTTCAACGTTGTATATATTGAAGTTCATTGTTTTTAGTTTGAAAAAATTAATAATTGGAGAAGCTCACTTTATATTTGTGTGACAACTTTTGTAAAAGCTACAAGGATATTTTTTTAAAATTTGTATTTTCACTTAATTCACATGAATTTGTTGTAACTTACCTGAATTTGTTTGTAACTTACTATATCTAAACAAGTCAACTATGTTTGTCTCTTGATAGTGTATAAACACAAAAACCTAAACATTACTATCATTTTCATCTGTTCATATAAGAAAACTGTAATTCAAATTGATTAAGTTCCACGGAGTAGTCGACAAGAGGACTATACTAATGACCATACTAGTACAAGAATAATGGTAAGAATTTATACATCAAATATAGAATCACATTAATTCTATTGTATTCTTCATTTCTCATCTCTCACCTAAAGTATCGGAGATAAGTATAAATAATCTTATAAAATAAGCTCTTATTCCCAAAATATACAAGCTCACACCTGGTATCCATAGTATATTTTCACTTATTTAAAATACTACTGGATTTTAATTGCTTGAATATTCTTCTATTAGTAAAATAACACATATTTTAACATACTTTTAAAAATAACCAAATAGAGGTATGATAACCCAAGTAATTAATCTAGCTCCATATAAGCATTTATAAGTAGCGAGGGCATTCCTCTATGTAATAAGACTTCAAACCAAACAAAAGATTCTTTATAACTTTAGTATTAAATAAGAGTATTACTTATCTAAACGTGCATTTAAAATTACTTATATTCAGGAAAGGAAACCAATACAGAGGAAAGAAATATATAGTACAATATCTTACCAGATCATTAGCAAGATTGATTCCTTGCAAAACCATTTGATTTGAAGTCTAACCCGAAACATATTTTGAAATAACTTTGCACATTAAATACACATGAAAGCATAACACATTCAATATGTATCAATGTTTTATAAGGAAAGAATAATCACATTTCTATTTCACTTTATTAACTTCACCATAAACAATGTATCACATTAACATCTTATTTAAACAAAACGACTAGCAAGCACCTCACTTAAATTAGGATTTTTGTGACTCAAAGCAACTTATCTATCCATAATTATGAAAATAATTTCTTGGGTGACTCAAAACATGTATACACCTTTCCTCCCAACCATAGGATTCATTTGACGTATGTTTCTTCATCTAAATCCACCCACTAGGTGGGCGACGAATCCACTAAGGTAAGGTTATCAAATGGGAGGCTCTTTTCAACACGGGGTAAATCACACTCCTTGTTATTAATCAATTGATTGCATCATACCAATAATATATTTATTCATGTTTCCTAAATATGTTAAACTATGAACCCTTACGTATAATACTTACCCTAAACATAAGAAGGTAACACAATACGAAAGGTTCACCATTATACTAAAGTCTTCAATAACTTGCATTGGTATCCTTTTATGTAACCCCAATGTCCATTTTGTTTTTCTAAAACTTAATGTTTATCTTTTCCAGTAATCATGAGTTGATTATGATAATATTCTGGTATGGAAAATCAAATATATATGTTCTTAATATGTATAATGGTACATATGAAACATATAGAAAAAGTGCACCTTTTAAAGAAAGGGAATACCTTTATAAAAGGCATTAAAGGGAAATACATAAATTTATCTCTTCAAAATTGGTTGAAGCTTTTTATTTAAAATAAAAAACGGCATTAAAGGGAAATACATAAATTTATCTCTTCAAAATTGGTTGAAGCTTTTTATTTAAAATAAAAAACGACTTCCTTAATGTCATTTTTACGTGACTCGACATGAATGTTCCCCATCATCAATATTGTTCATCTTATCACATTGAAAATTAATAAATCCCATTCGAATAAATATTTACTCTCTCCCCCTTAATATAAAGGAATTGAGTCGTCTATTAGATATGTCGCCACATTGCACAATCATAGGTTTTGGTTGGTGGTTAACGGGTTAAAATCCTGACACATGAGTCAGCAAAAGGAATCCATACGTCATATAAATCATTGCTTTCTTTATTATAACTAATACCACTATATTTTTTTTTCCAGGCATCTAACTAAATAAAGTAAATAAAGCTTGTCTTTTCTTGATATTTGAATGATCTATTTACAACAAGGCCAAGGATACGACGACAAAATATGTGGGGAGGCCAGGATAGGAGAAGGCGACCAAGACCATAACAAAAATATGAACAAGTTCCGATATATGATATGGAATCAATATAAATGCATCTAAGGTAAATATTCGCCCGATCATAGATCGAGTTTAACCCACGATTAATGGGGATAAATAAAGATCACAGGTATATTGTTAGATTTTTATCATTCAAGCTAGCATTATATTAGGATATTTAACTGAGAGAATAACACGCACAACAATCAAACAGAAGAGACAATAGACACAAATATTTTTCTCGAGGAAACCATAAAGGAAAAAATCCCGCAACTTCCTCAGAGATAGAATCAACAAAAAAAATAAAACCCGAAAACATAAAGATGATCTCCCAACAACAATATTCTCTTTCTCTGATCCCATCTTCTTCTCTCTCACTCATGCGCCCCAGTGAGTGAGTGTGCGTGGGATAAATAGAGAGTCTCACTTTCTATTTATATTCTTTCGTTCACTTAACCTTTAACTCAGTTATCTAGGCTCAAGTAATCCTAACTCAGTTATGTAGGCTCTAGTAACCACAACTCGGGTACTAATGACCTAACTTACACTAACTCACCTAGGGCCGACTTCTCTAGGAGAGTATAATAACCCTAGTTCCCCACAACTGTGGGGACTTTAACCCTTGATCAATAGGAGGGTTACCCACAATCTCTTTACATGACTTGTTTACATTATTGAATCTCTTGATGGAAACATCGGGGCATGACATGACTCAAATACATTACAGACCCTTCCCAGAATAAACATCGGGGTACAATACATAAGATATACAAGTGAATACATTCCGAAGTTACAAATACAACAACACTCCCTCTTAAATAGGAAGCTATTCTTTCAACGCAATTTATCAGCACAAGTCTTCTTCTCTGTATCATTTATATCATCATTGAGTTCTCGTCATCTTCATGTTCAAGTCATATTCACTGGATCTGGATCATCACTTGATCTGGATCATCATCATAGGGTCTGGATCATCAGTTGATCTGGATCATCACTGGATCTAGAACATCTTTGGATCGGGATCATCATCATAGGTGCTATCTCTTGATTATTCTTGTCATAGGAATTTCTATAGAACCAGCCATTTTTCATCATGTTTGTATGCCTATCGTCCTAGTAGGTCTTCATATTCTTCAGCACTTATATCTAACCATGATAGGAAACTTTATCCACACAACATGTCAGAAATGATCTACACTTATATCTCACCATGATAGGAAACTTTATTCACACATCATGATAGGAAAATTTTATTCACACATCATGTCAGAAAGGCTCTGCACTTATATCTCACCATGATAGGAAACTTTATTCACACATCATGATAGGAAACTTTTATTCACACATCATGTCAGAAAGGCTCTACACTTATATCTGACCATGATAGGAAACTTTATTAACACATCATGATAGGAAACATTTATTCACACATCATGTCAGAAAGTCTCTCAATCGTAGGTTGAGTGTCAGTCCCAGACTGAAAAAATTCCTGGTAACGACTAGGTGCATCCATTCTCCTAGAGAATGGAATTTAGCACTTATATCTGATCATGTAGGAACCAATCCTACAGTCACATCAGAATGACTCAGCACTCATATCTGACATGGAAGGAACCAATCCTATCACTATGATAGAATGGCTCAGCCCTTAGATCTGGCCATGAAAGGAACCAATCCTCTCACCATGTCAAAATGGCTCATGGACTCATCACTTCCCCTTCTAGGGAAACTCGATCTAGAGAACACCAAGCTTCTCCCTGGAGTACTCAAACTTCACTCTTGCCAATGGCTTAGTCAACACATTAGCTATCTATTCATCCATCACAACATACTAGAGCTTCACTGCTCCTCTCTGCACCATATCCCTGATATAGTGATACTTGATCTTGATATGCTTCGACTTGTCATAGAACACTGAATCCTCAGACAACTTCACAGAACTCTAGTTGTCGCAATATATACAAGTAGCATCCAACTGGAGATCAAATAAATCAAACAGTAGCTTCCTCATCCATATTGCCTCACAACTAGCTGAACAAGATGCAACATACTCTTCTTCAGTTGTACTCAGTGCCACGCAAGACTATTTCCTACTAACCAAGAGATCACACTTGATCCCATACTGAAGCAACAACCTAAGGTGCTCTTTCTATTGATGGAACTGACTTTCCAATCTCAATCAACACAACCTTCCAGGTTAATCTTTTGATCAACCTTATACTTGAGCCCATAATTAACTGTACCCCTCAGGTACCTCAGAATATGCTTTGCAGCAATCAAGTGAACATGTCTCAGATCTTTCAGGAACTGGCTCAAGTTGTTCACAGCAAAGAGAATATCTAGTCTCGTATTCATCAGGTACATCAAGGACCCAATCATCTGATGATATATCGTAGAATCAAACATCTCTGATGAAGCATCAGTTAGAAGCTTCAGATTTGATGCTATAGGTGTGTTCATGATCTTGTAGTCCATCATCCTGAACCTCTTTAGGATCTCTACTGTATACTTCCCTTGTCCCAAGGATATTCTACCACACCTCTAGACCTAGAAAGTAGTGCATCATATCCAAGTCCTTCATCTCAAATTTTGTAGGAAGTCTCCTTCTTACAACTTTAATGAGTTCCTATTTTCTGTCAGGAACAAGTCATCGACATATAACACGAGCATCACTGGTCTTCTGCCTTCAACCTTGAAGAAAAAGTTGGAATTCGCTTTACTCTTAGTAAAGCCTAGAGCCATTAGTAAGCTGTCCATCCTATCGTGCCATGTCGAACCTCAGGATCTTCTGCAGTCACTCCCTCTGAAGTGGAGCATTGTTCTCCCTCTATATTTCATACTCTGTGCTTAAAACATTCCATACCGGAGTGACAAGTAGCTTCCTCTGCTACTATTACTCTATGTATCCATTTAGGGTCACTGGATACCAAGATCCTTTATCTTGAAAATGTTCTTCTCGCACCCATTTGTGAGCTTGTCATCCTCTCTAGGCTTTCATCTTAAAACTTGTAGCAAAGGTTAAGATCTTCATCAAGCTCATCATGTATGTGTTATCCCATGGGTGTCCTCTGAGCTCATACAAGGCCTTCTTTCATTTGCACACATGATTCTTCCTGTCATGTGTCTCAACTCCCACTAGCTACAAATGTCTCTTCGTAGTCTATGCATTCTTTTCATGAGAAGCCTCATGCTACGAATATTTTCTTGTATCACATGATGTTTCCATCTACTGCATGATGGAACTACGAACTTTCCTTCATGTATCGATACTGCATCCTAGACATCATTCTTCTTGAACTGGTCTTCCCTTTCTTCTTGGTTACTTCTTCATTGATGGAAGGTTCTGCATCAATGATGTCACTACATTCGTCATATTATTCTTCATCTTTGAACTACCGTTACTTGTTCTTCGGAACAAGTATCATCCTTCTTTGCTTGTAGGTGATTTTACGTGATCTTTCCTACAAGTCAAATGCATTAGTTGTATGGTTAGAAACATTTCATAAGGTATATTCATAATGAAAAATTCTTTTGCATGAAGATATATGATTATGCAACTATTTTATCCAATACAACATTCATCCATATCTCACAGAAACTTTCTAGATTCCTTCCATCTCGACCAGGACAACATTGAGATTGTGCACTAATCCAATATGTCAGCAAAGAAGTTTCATTCTAAATAAGTAGCAATGGAGAGTTGTATAGCACCATGAACTACTTACCCATTACATGCATATTAGTAGTATACTGTCATTAATGCAAACATTCTATCATGCATAATACATTAACTGAATATAAACAAATGCATAACAAAACAATATCATGAAATGAGAATTGACTACTTATCTTTATTTGTTTCGTGGGTAGACTCCTTCTTGATCCTTCAGCTTCATCATCTTCTTCATTCATAATTTCTTATTCAAATGCTAATATGGATACGATTTTCTTCAAGATTTGAGTCCTTAGTAGTCCTCATCGCTTGAGGGATCTTCTTTGGATGGTGAGAGCTTGATATTTAGTTGCTCTCATCTTCTCTTCTCTTATTATGAGTCGAGCTTCTTCTTCTTCCCAGAGTCTGTTGAAAGTAATCACTTCCTTTTGGCACACATTCTTCGAATGAATGAATCCCATGATCTTGGGAGTCCATTCAAGGTAGTTATCACAACTTCTGCATTCTTCACTTCTTCTTCTACTGCCTCAAGTTGTTCTTTGATTTGAGAGACCTGTGTAAAGTATGACTGTATGGTCTCTGCATTCTGGATATTCACATTCTTCAACTCGTTTCTCAAGGTCATCTTCTCATTTATGTTCTTTCCTTCAAATAGCTTGGTAAAGGAATCAAACATCTATTTCGTTGTATTTATGGAAGACACTTGTGGTATAAGGTGATCCTTGATTGAATCAACAATGATCTTCTTAGCCTTGACCAAGTTCTTCTGGTGTAAGGCTTTTAGCCTCATCCCCCTCTGGAACTGGAACCTCTCTACTTATGTAGGTGTCCAATTCATTTTCTTCAAAGAGATCATATACTTCCATGCTTGGAAGTTGTCAACTTCACCAAGCTTATCATCAAGATGATGTGATAGATCACTTTGAAATGAGAACCTCAAATGAAAATAGCAAAAGATTAGATCTTATCGATTTGAGGTGCTCGTCCTCGTTTCGGAGCTGACTGATCTAGGGTTTGTCAGACAAACCCTAATTTTCAAAACTTGGAATATTTCAGATATGATTGGCTATAAATATAGACCTATTCAAGGTGAGCTGTCCAATGTACTCCTTTTCTAAAAACAGTGGAGAGAAGCTCCCAGAATAGGAAGCCCTAGTTTTCCAATTTCTTCTGCAAAACTGCCTCATATTGTTTCTGTACTATCTCCACAATTGCTACTTATCTATTTTTTAAACATCGCACTGAGGTATCCTTGCTAGTCCCTATTCCAACAGCATAGGTTTCATCAGAAATTGGTTTCACCAATTGGAACTTGTGAGTGTTTTCCCATGGTGACCTATTTTAGGACTGTTCAACATAGCGAAGTTGTACAAACTTCCACGTGTCACTGTTTCATCTTCTCGGTCTGAAACTTGGTCCACAGAAAGTACAGTATGTTCCATTTCTATAAAATATTCCAAAATTTCATTTGAACCTTCGTATCCCAAGATATTGAAATTCACCCCAGGTGTCCTGTTTGGGGATGAATCTTGGGAGAGGCTGGAACCCAAAATTGGAGGAATCATATCTCCTAGAATATAGCGAATCTAAGGCTGAAACTTGGACAAAGTGTACATACAGATGTTATCTTCAACCTGTGAAATTTTCATCCCCTGATACTTCTGAAATCCCGACATATATAAAATGTACCAAAACTTATTAGTTTTAGTATTTAGGGTTTTTTCAGCCCAGGGTCAAACTAGGGTTTGAGTTTTCTAGAGTTTCACCCAACCAAAAATCTCAAAACAAGTCTCTAAAATTCGATTTTGGTGAGGAGAGAAATCCTATGCCAGGCTCACTCAAAAATTCCTTTTTTGTAAGAATCCCTAATTTCCCGCACCCTTCAATGGAGAGTTAGCCTAGCATAATTTTGCTGATGGATTATGGAGAGAGACCCAAAAAGTAAGAAGCCCTAGATGTTGTAGCTACACAATATCTTCTTCTTAGGTTAGGTCTGATACAATGTTAGATTTTTATCATTCAAGCTAGCATTATGTTAGGATCTTTAACTGAGAGAATAACAAGCAAAAAAATCAAGCACAAGAGACAATAGACACAAATATTTTCCTCGGGGAAACCATAAAGGAGAAAACCCCGCAACTTCCTTAGAGATAGAATCAACACAAAAAGTAAAACCCGAAAACATAAAGATGATCTCCCGACAGCAGTAGTCTCTCTCTCTGATCCAAAATTCTTCTCTCTCACTTATGCACCCCAGTGAGTTAGTGTGTGTGTGATAAATAGAGAGTCTCACTCTCTATTTATATTCTTTCATTCACTTAACCTTTAACTTTGTTATGTTGGCTCAAGTAATCCTAACTCAATTATGTAGGCTCAAGTAACCACAACTGGGGTACTAATGACCTGACTTGCATTAACTCACCTAGGGTCGACTTCTTTAGGAGAGTCTAATAACCCTAGTCCCCCACAACTGCAGAGAATTCAACCCTTGATCAATAGGAGGGTTACCCACAATGACTTTACATGACTTGTTTACATTATTGAATCTCCTGATAGGAACATCTGGGCATGACATGACTCAAATACATTACAGACACTTTAGAGAATAAAAATTGGGGTACAATATATAAGATATACAAGTGAATACATTCTGAAGTTACAAATACAACAACATATATACAATAAGAAATCAAATCACTGGTAAAAATAAAGAATGCATGCATATAAATATTATCTCGGTGATAATGCTAGATTTGAGTTATATGTATATATATTTAATCCAAAATTACAAAATAGCCAAAATTGATTTAATAGAATGCATGTATAACAATAAATTCACAGGTCACTCAAATCACCCAATATCTTGGTAAGGAAATCGTAGGCATTAAATACACAGTCAATCATTCAAGGCTCAGATATGAATGTCTTAACGCAGTCAAACAATAAAGGCTTAAGATCTCATATCGGAATTGATCAATGAAAAAGGCAGGCAACCCAGATCTATGGGAAAAGAAACAAAACACATGCATACATTAGCATATCTAGATTCATCGCAGGCATTTTATAAAAACAGAACCCATACAGAAATCCAATAAAAAAATACAGGAATTTTATACATCACCGTAAAAACCCGATATGTATGGAAATCCATTAATTAAAACAAAAACAAAGGAATTCTATTTGAACTCGATTCACGCAAGGGTTAAAACGCACCATATCTATAGATCTAGATCCACAAAGTAAAGATTAGGATTCATAATCAAACTGCCAGCATAAACATGATCTGATCTATTAAAAAAATACATATTTGTTTATCCTAGCACAAACAAGAAATTGAGGTTATGATTTATACCCAATCCAATGTAGATACAAAGCAAGATCTGATCTATAAAAAAAGATACATACCAGTGAACCACTTATGCCACACATAGAGGAAAATTCATAAGCCATCCTCTGATCTCCATTTTCCCACCCCCTTTTTGATAGAAACATCCACCCTTAAAAACCCTTCAGATCTCACAAAAGGCTGAAAGGATTCCTACACATTTCTTCCAAAAAAAAGACACGTGGAAGGTATAACCAATATATTAAGGATTCGATTCCTTTTCAAGGAACTTTGAGTGCCAAGTGGATGAATTTCCATTCGTTTAAACTTGATGAGGGTGATACTAAAAATTCTAACTAGACTCACCGCTTAAGCCCATTAATAATTAAATTCATTGAGCATTTCCATGGATTCCTCTTTAACTATATTTATGAGATATTTTGATTATATATTACATTCATTCATGATTTAAAACAAATATATTAATGTGTTCCTTTATGTTAACTATACCTTATGATCCTACTAAAACAACCTCATAGAATTTAGCTTCTAACATTAGCTCGGGTAAATGCTTAAACAAAAGGAGCAAATTTAGTGTTCATGACACCTAATACGACAACCATCATCTAATGACATGGCTTCCTAGCCAATCATTCCTTCCCCTAGTGGTATTGTCCCCAAATCATCGTTTTGGTCATGAAATACTTTCAGCCTCCTAACATTATCAATTTCACCAAATTTTGATAAAGCTAGTATTCATACTTACAATTCTTTTACTTATGCTTCATGTTTTCCATTCATGTTCTGAGGGGATGTTACATACTTTCCCCCTTAGAATTAGCACTGTCATCGGTGTTGCATATTCGACCAAGGTTTTGTGTTCATTTCCCTTTAGGTTCTTATTGCTTGCTTCCACATCCTTCGCGATGCTTTTCAGGTTTTCTTTGATCACCTTCAATATTTTGTGATTCCCGCAAGATTTTAGCCTTCATAACCTGTACTTTTGTGCAACAAAACTAGATCTTCCAAAATTTATTCAGTAAACAAGTCATTAATTCATAATCCAAGATAGAACGTAAACATCAAGTCGTTTCTGCAAATCAAAATTTGCAATTCACAAAACATATTCTAGCCTTTGTTTGTTCTTCCATCCTCATAAGAATACCTAATATAGTATTAACGTCAAAATAATTCATAATTAACTCATATTTATTTATCTTTTCTAAGGATGTCTTTTACCTCAAGTTCTTGGATGCTTTAAATAGTCCTCAACTTGAGATAGACATCTTTTCATTCATAAGTTAGCATCATAATTTCGAACAATAACCTTTTAAATTTTATCATTCATCCTCGCCCTTAAGGGAATTTTTTTTACTTAAGTATTCATAACACTTTCACATTAAGAATTTCAACAGTTTAGTTACTAGGAGAATCATTAATGTGTGTGCGAGTGTGTGTGTGTTTCATAATGAAGTTTGAGAAACATTCATCAACACTTTTGTTGGTAAAAAAAATCTCCCTTGAGTTTTTCATCTTTCACATATCTCTGTTGAACATTGAACTCTCTGTCGAGTTGCTGAAACCAATTGGACTTATAGGATAAAACTTTGAGGTTACTCTCCCTTTTGATTGCTAGTCAAAAGTTCCCCCCCAAAAAAACATCAAACAATGTCCTACTTTCGAGATGTAAAACTTTGTGCCTAGGTCTTTCCATTGATATCAAGGACTCTCTCACAATTATGCTCAAGCTTCCTCGCTTGAGTCCAGGAATTTCTTTTCCACCCAGCCTCCTGCTTAAGTCCAGGGAAATATACTTTAGCAAAGTAGAAAGGTATCCTCAATTTTTCCCCTTGGGGTTCACTCAGAGAAGAGGTTATTTTCTCCTCAAGCCTTTATGCTTGAGTCCAGGAGATTCTTTTCCACCCAGCCTCCTACTTGCGTTTAGTAAAATCTCTTTTCATCATCAATCATTTGTTTTTTTCCTTGGATATTTGATAATTACAACATGCAACATAAAAATAGGTTCACCTGTTTTCTTACTCTTGTTTTAATATATATGATCATGAGTTCCTTGATCTTTATTCAAATACTTACCATATGCTTACCATGCATAATATGTTATGCTCTTGTTTTTCAACAATTTCCAAATAATATTTATCGTCTACCAAATCCACTTGTTACTACCACTTTGTATTAAAAAAAATCAAATTTTTGTAGGAAAATACTTTCCCTAAGCATAATAATAATAAATCATCCTTCTTAGTACATGATCATTTGAAATGAGCATCCTCTTTTGGTTCCTTATTTTCATCCTTATGTCATGGTTCAGAAAGATACAAAGTAATTTTCTTGGCACATTAATTTTCAGGGAACTATATATGCACTTTGTTTATAAACAAAAGAACTACAATAGATTTCTTGACCTCTTAAAACAATTTAGGATAACCTCTTTTCTTTGTACATACTAACACGATGTAAGTAACAACAAATTGTCTACATATATATCTCCATGCCTTCATAAATATATCAACATACCTTCATAAGGGTGACTGCATACCTCCTTTTTACATGACGTTCATATGCCAAGGTACAAGTTTAATTGTAATAACACATATTAGTATTACACTCAGTATCTCATGCAATCCATATATCAAACTGAAATAGATTCTCAAGGTATCCATGCATATAACATATACCTCTATCTCGATCACATTAAACTATAACTTTTATTAAAAACCACTCAAAGTATTCTAACATCCATAGTAAAGATCACTGGAATAATAAATGCATTTTCATCATAACCATCCCATGAACTACATGAAAAACACATGTATACCTTTTAATTAATTATAACCATTATCATTTTTATTCAATTGACAAGTAAGCGTACAAGTGTGTTCTAATGTCACACATTAGTTTTATAATCACTTATCCTAGATACAATCACATACCACAACAAAACAAGCAAAATCCTACGAGTTAATCTTCGGACAATTTCCAAGTCATAAAAAACCTCACACCAGTAGAATCTCCAAGTAAACCAAATTAAGTTTATTTCTTTGTTTTAAAAAGAATCTAGATACCTTTGTTTAGTAAGGATATACTTCTTGTGGGACATTAGATGTTACTATGAAACAAACCTATAGTTCCTAGTTGATACCCCTGTAATGTAATAGAATTGGTATTAACGAAAAATCTTCACATCAACATAAATATGATTTCTTCATAACTAAAAAATATTAAGTACATTAGTTAAATCCGTATTCACGTTGATTCCTCCTTTAATCGATCTTCTAACAGATTCAAATAATTGCTTATATTATCCACCTGTGTTTCATCTTTGGCAATCTTGGTGATTGGTCAATCAAATTCAATTAGTTATATAAAATTAACAAAACATATCAACCATACTCACTCAAATAAAGTGATTGTTGAAACTAAATGGCATCCACTTTCAAGAAACATAGAGAAAGTTGATAAACATTTTAATTTGATCTACCAAGTCAGCAAATTTAAGAAAGTTCCTTAGTTTAGCAAATAAACTTTACCTTTAAACATTCACAACTAGGATGACTTTACAAGAACCTAGTTTATACAGCCTTAACTCTAATATTCTAACTATTTCAATCATTTTAATGATTACTTTCTGATCCTCCAATGAAAACTAATTGTAGGGTATAAGGAGATATTGATTGACTAGTATTTACCCATAAAATATCATTCAATTATATAACGAAACAAATACAATGCTCACATATAGACAATTCTATGCCATTATAATGCTTCTGCAAAATGGAACATACTTACTTGTAGTTCAAAGACGACTTGTCAGTTACCTCTGGTCGATCCTTGGTAATGAAATATGTATGCTTGTGTCTTATAGATGAAGTCTCTTTTCTTGTTCAACTAACTTATATTTGTTTCCTCCAATTGATCCCAAATAATCCTGAGTGTTTGTAATCGGTGCTTTGATACCATATGTAATGAACTTGAATTCCTCAATGTAAATTTTGAAAAAATGGGGTAAATTTTTTTCTTTTACTATATCTAAACAAGTTAACTATGTTAGTCTCTTGAGAGTGTATAAACACATCATCATAAACATTACTATCATTTTAATCTGTTCAGATAAGAAAATTGTAATTCAATTTGATTAAGTTCCATTGAGTACTTGACAAGATGACTCTACTAATGACCATACTAGTACAAGAATAATGGTAAGAATTTATACATCAAATATAGAATCACATTAATTATATTGTATTCTTCCTTTCTCATCTCTCACCTAATGTATAGGATATAATTATACATAATCTTATAAAATAAGCTCTTATTACCAAAATATACAAGTTCACACCTAGTATCCTCTATCATAGTATACTTTTACTTATTTAAAATACTCATGGATTTTAATTGCTTGAATATTCTTCTATTAGTAACATAACACACATTTTAACATAGTTTTAAAAATAAACAAATAGAGGTATGATAACCCAAGTAATTAATCTAGCTCCATATAAGCATTTATAAGTAAACAAGGCATTCCTCTATCTAATAAGATTTCAAACCAACAAAATATTGTTTCTAAATTTGGTCTTAAATAAGAGGATTACTTCTCTAAACGTGCATTTAAAATTATTTATCTTCATGAAAGGAAACCTGTACAGAGGAAATAAGTATAAAGTACAATATCTTACCAGATCATTAACATGATTAATTTCTTGCATAACCATTTGATTTTGAAGTCTAACCTCAAACATCTTTTGAACTAATTTTTCACATTAAATATAACAAATTCAATATATATCAATGTTTTATAAGGAAGAAATAATCACATTTCTATTTCACTCTATTAACTTCACCATAAACCATGTATCACATTAACATCTTATTTAAACAAAACGACTAGCAAGTACCTTACTTAAATTAGGATTTTTGTGACTCAAAGCAACTTATATATCCATAATTATGAACATAATTTTTTGGCGACTAAAAATGTGTCTACAACTTTCCTCCCAACCATAGGCTTCATTTTACGTATGTTTTTCCATCTAAAGCCACCCCCGAGCTGGGGAACGAATCCACCAAGGTAAGGTTAACAAACGAGAGAATCTTTTGAACACAGGGTAGATCACACTCATTGTTATTAATCAATTGATTCCATCATACCAATCATATAATTTTTCATGTTTCCTCAATATGTTAAACTATGAACCCTTAATTAAAATCCTTACCCTAAACATAAAAAAGTGACATAATATGAAAGGTTCACCGTTATAATAAGTCTTCAATAACTTGCAATGGTATCCTTTCATGTAACCCCAATGTCCATTTTGTTTTTCTAAAACTTAATGTTTATCTTTTCCCTTAACCATGAGTTGATTATTACAATATTCTCATATGAAAAATCAAATATATATGTTCTTAATATATATAATGGTACATATGGAACATATAGAAAAAGTGCAGATGTTAAAGAAAGGGAATACCTTTATAAAAGGTATAAAAGAGAAACACATGTATTTATCTCTGCAAAATTGGTTGAACCTTTTTATTTAAAATAAAAAACGACTTAATGCCATTTTTACGTGACTCGACTTGAATGTTCCCCATATTCAATATTCTTCGTCTTATCACATTGAAAATTAATAAAGCCCGCCCGAATAAATATTTACTCTCTCCCCCTTAATATAATGGAATTGATTCGTCTATTATATACGTCGCCACATTGCATAATCATAGGTTCTGGTTAGTGGTCAACGGGTTAAATTCCTGACACATCAGTCAATAGGTGGAGTCCATGCGTCAACTAACTCATTTCTTCCTTTCTTATGACTATTACCACTATATATATCTTTTTTTTCTAGTCATCTAACTAAATAAAGTAAAGAAATCTTTTATTTTCTTGATATTTGAACGATAGACGCCATAATCTGTGGGGAGGATAGGATAGGAGCAAGAAACTGAGAGAATAACAAAAATATGAAGAAGTTCCGATCTATGCTCTGGAATCAATAAAAATGCGGCAAAGGTGAATCTTCTCCCAATCACGGATCGAGTTCAACCCCTGAAGCAATTAATGGGGGAATATAAAAATCGCAGGTATATAAAACAAAAAATCAAATCACTGGTAAAAATAAAGAACGCATGTATAGAAATATTATCTCAGCGATAATGCTATATTTGGAAAAGAAAAAAAGGTAGGCAACCCAGATCTATGGAAAAGAAAAACCAAAATGCATGCATACATTACCAAATCTAGATTCATCGCAAACATTTTATAAAAATAGAACCCGTACAGAAATCCAATCAGAAAATACAAGAAGTCTATACATCACCATCAAAACACGATATGTATGGAAATCCATTTATTAAAACCAAAAACAAAGGAATTATATCCGGAATGGATTCAAGTAGGGTTTAAAATGCACCAAATATACAGATCTGGATCCACAAAGTAGAGATTAGGATTCATAATAAAATTGCCATCATAAACACGATCTCATCTATTAAAAAAAATACATATTTGTTTATCCTAGCGTAGACAAGAAATTAAGGTTATGATTCATACCCAATCCAATGCAGATCCAAAACGAGATCTGATCTCTACAAAAAAACAGATACAAACCATTGAACCATTGATGCCATGCGCAAAGGAAAATTCATAACCCATCCTTCCATCTATGTTTTCCCACCCCCTTTTCGATAGAAACGTCCACCTTAAAAACCCTTCATATCTCACAAAATGATGAAAGGATTCCTATACGTTTCTTCGGAAAAAAAGACATGTGGCGGGTATAACCAATATATTAAGGATTCGGTTCCTTTTCAACGAACCTCCACTTCCAATTGGAGGAATTTCCATCCGTCTAAACTCGATGGGGTGATACTATAAATTGTAAAATATCTAATTAGAATCGCCACTTAAGTCTGTTAATAATTAAATTCATTGAGCATGTCGAGTGATTCCTCTTCAACTATATTTATGAGCTAGTTTGATTGTATATTACATTCATTCATGAGTTAAAATAGATATATTAATGTTTTCCTTTCTGTTAACTATACCTTATGAGCCTATTAAAACAACCTGTTGGCATTTAGTTTCTAACATTAGCTTGGGTAAATGCTTAAACCAAAGGATAAACTTTAGTGTTCATCACACTTAAGACAACACCTGTCATTTAATGACATGGCTTCCTAGTCAATTGTCCCCCTCTAGTGGTTTCGTCCCCAAATCGTCATTTTGGTCTTGCAACACTTTCAACCGCCTAACATTATCAATTTCACAAAATTTTGATAAAGCTAGTATTCATAGTTACAATTCCTTTCATTTACACTTCATTTTCTGGTCGTGTTTTGAGGGGATGTTACATTTGTATTATAAAACTTTACCAAGCAATTTATAATTTCAAAATGAGTAATAACAACAAGTAGTGACAAAAATTCTCTTTTCCAAAAACATTGAATTTGTTAACCTATAGGTGTGTGCTTAATTCTAATATTTGATATATCGGTCCTAAACACAATTACTTTTTTGAGTTGCAAATATAGCTCTAAATTGAATATCATGAATTTTGTCAAGTTGGTTTATTTTTATGGTTGCAAAAAAAACACCATTTTACCTCCCATTCAGATTGAAATCTTATGTTATAACATGAACAAAAAAAAATTGTTTTTTGAATATCATGATTACCATAAAAATGTTGGGAAATGATTAAATGTTCATGAAAAAAAATCTTGAGGTGTAATATTTTATGGGAAAGCATTAGCACTGCAACATTTGTCAAAGTAAAAAAAAAAAAAAAAAACATTATCAACAACCAAGAAACCTCTCTAGCCCGCACGGGTGTGGCTCAATGGCGGTTCACTTGTTATGAAGTCACATGTTGTAAATTAGAGCTTATGAGTTCAAATCACACTTGGCTTTACGTATGTCCCATTCTTGCGGGGTGTGTGAGGCACCTAGGGGTATAGTGGTAGCGGGATTGTATCCGTGGACCCCATGTCACGCGAGTACCAACCCAATCTCTAGTTGTTGTCCCCCCTAGCCAAAAAGAAAACGAAGCAACCTCTCTAAGGATATATGATTTTTTTCCACACCAATAATTATGTTACATGCATTATAAATATGCTTTATCAACATATTTTGATTGAAAATGGTGTAAGAATTTGTTTGAATGCATCCTAAAATCTATGCATAACATGATTATTTTTTGTACATATATCTAAGATTATTGATGGTATTAAAAATGACAAGTTTTCATTTGAGGCTTCTGTTTTTGTATATATCTCATCAACAAAAAAGAAAACACATATGCATACATGGTGAAATGTAGCACATATGCATATATGGTGAAATATAGAGAGTAACATTTTCCTATATGTGATTTTCAAATAAAAAATTATAGATGTATTATCAATAGCTAAAAAAAGTAAAGGTTTACTGCAGTCAAAAGAAACACTTAACAAGTGGGAAATGAAATCATATGAAGTGTCGCATAAAAGTATTAAGATAAAAACATATTAATGTCATAAGACAGTATAATATATGAGATAGCAATTGTAGTAGACAAAATATCAATATATGTTTATGAGGTGTAGTATGCTAAAAAGACATAGCCATATCTTCATGACATAGTCATGTTTAAAAAATTGAGTGATATAATTGGGTTATATGTAACTAAAGTTGTGTTTAACATTCCACATTGTCTGATGCAAGATTGAAAACAACTTTGCTATGCGCACTATACAAATTATAAAAAGGAACGGAGATCTAAACATAGTATAAGTTTGGAACGCGACTCTAAAAAACGAGTGTAACTTGTTTTCTTGTTCCCATAGTTGGGTCTGCACATTTGACACATAGTAAAGTGATACCATCCAGTAAAAAATTGAACATCGTAGAGCACAGTGAAAATCAAGTGGTGCAAAAATGTTGTTTGAATATTTGAAAATATAAATTTTTGAAAAACCAAGTAATGTAGTTGTTTTAAAAAGAAATGTCTGTATTGCAAAAAAAGAAAATTAATATTTGAAAATAGACTTTTTTGAAAAAACAAGTAATGCAATTGTTTAAAAAACAAATGTATATTTTCTATGCTCTAGAAAATAAGCTCATATAGACTATTTTTTAACTCCGTAGTGTGATATGCCAGTTTTTTTTTAAGGGGGGTATGGGACTAAAAGCAAACCTATGATTTTGTATTGGTTGTTAAGTTCTTGCACGATCAGTTATTATGTTGTCCATTTCCAAGGTAAAAGTCCCTTCTTGGAAAAATATTCGTAGGTTGAATATCACAGTATTGTTCATATGAAACAACTGCAATTGCTCGGCAAGTCTGTTTGAGTAGTGGACCTCGTAAACAACATTCTATCAAACCATCAGTTGTGTCCAAATTGCATTCAAGTTTGTGTTCATATCGAGTTTATGTTTCCTATTTGCAGAATGTACAAAGCTGAAAATTGTATATCATTGGCAAGTTGCAGGTGTTGGAGATAGCTCTAAATGAAGGAGCAAATGCATTTTTGGCTTTGAGAATTCCTTGGATCTGTAAATTCCATAGTTATATAAAATTGGAGATGATAAAAAGTTCACATAGCTGATTGTTCTATTGTTCAACGAAACAAAAGGATAAAACATGTTTTCCTTGTCTAGGTTAGTTTAAAAAAAGGAAGATTTTTTTTTTTTGCTTATTGCATGGACAACTTCATATAAGGGACGAGAAGCAAAGAAAACAATCAAGCGTATAGAAAAAATGAATAGATCTATTGGGTGTGGGGAATTGAGAGTGATTTGAGGGGGTGGAGGGGCCATATGATCTTCAACTTTCACGTGGTTGGCCTTGTTTGGTAGAGAATAAGATATTCTTGAAACCAAGAGAAGCTCATTCAGGTATTTTCATTTCATTTTTTTAGAATTTCATATATGTTATGTCTTTTTTTACATATCTATCAATCACTTATATGAAGATACCATTTTTCATGATATATGCAGGTCATTGCAATGGAAATGAATATAATGACAATTTTAATCGTTCTCTAATGCATATTTGTAAGTTATCACCATAACAGATTTGTCAATTAGATATCTTATTATCGTTTCATTGATTATAACATGTTGATTTATTCATTTAAAGTATAGTTGTACTTGTCTAGTTTATGAATTGGTTTTATTGCACATTTGTTGAAGGAAAAAAGTTGATTGACCATGTGCAGGTAATGTAATGAAGAATATTGAAAGTATTTGATTACAACATATTTATTAGAACCATAAGTATACCCGATTTATGGTGTAACAACTAATTTGTGTGAAATATTTGTGTAAAGCATAGAGGGCGCCAAGATAATCTGATGTTATTGGCATCATAGATGAAATTTGAGGTATATATCCTTGTTATCAATACAATTTCAACATTATTTGGGAGTACCACATATAGGTTTCTTTTTAAGCATTGGGAGTATCACCTATAGGTCTCCTGAAGCTACCATGACCACCATTAAAGGATTTTACATAATGTAGTTAGAAATCCCATTGACTACTTTTTAGTTGTTTGTGGCCATTGGTGGTAAATGCAATGTCACACCCTGGTTTTGACACCATTGCATTAGATGTATATGATGTATATATTGTAAATGATCATGGTGTGGAGCTAAAGGCCAAGGCCCCACCATTGATTGGTTATGATATGTTTTAGGTTGAAATCGTCACTGATGGTATATCGGGGCATGTGACATACCTATTAAGTTTTGTCATCATGTACATATGCATCTTTAATTAAAATGAACCCGACCAGCTATGATCGTGGCAACTAAATTGAGAAGGGGCATGATTTTCACAAGGATAAGGGTGGGGAAATTGTCAAACCTTGAGCCATGAGGNTTCCATTAAGAATTGCTGCTGGAGGTTGAGGCAGTTATTGTTTTTGGGAGTGGGGTGGCAGGACTGTCAGTACTTTCCTACATGCACACTCCACCCATGGTTGACTTCACAATGGCAAAAGAAACCACTGCCATCACTCCCGCAGACACTACTCTCTCCATGATAGTGCTGAAGCTCTCACGCACTTTCGATCTGCATTCTCCGTTGTTGTTCATCCTCACGCAAGAGCAGAAGTCTTGTTCATTCTCATGCACTTCTAGTTGTCTATCCATCCGCATGCATAAGCAGAGCTGTTCCTCCTCACGCAGGGACCATTGTTTTTTATTTGCACGCACTAGATTTGTCCTAGTTTTGGCTCACTCAACGAGCTAGGAGCTGTGCTTTCTCATACATGAATTACTGTGAAGGGCCATTCACGTTTTCAGCTGTATGCTCTCCTTACAGACTGGTATGGTCATGTAATCTCCCCCTCATTTTAATGTTGAGATCGAAACTGTTCTTCTTCCCGTGAGTTATGGTCGTCGCCGTCCTCCTCAATATTTGTTGTGTTGCTGTGGTCTCCCTTATGTGGTGATTGTTGTGGTCTTGTTTATATTTTGGGGATGGGAGTCTGCTCATTTCACGCACAGGTTGGAAGTCTGCATTTTTCTCTTCCTCAGCGTGGTCTATGTATGTTTTCCCGGTGGCTTTGTTTCCCAGGACGGGATGTGGTTTTTCCCCTGTTGTGAGCTGTGTTTGCTATTGCGTTTGGAACTGTGTAACTCGCTTGGGAGTCATTTTGGCCACGATAGGGCCAAGAACGACTCAGGAATCATTTTCCCTGTTTAAGTTGTGACAGTTGATTTAATTGCATGTGTGTAATGGTTGGTCTTCGGACTGTGTAGGGAGCAGGGATGGGGGCTTGGTTTGCTTAATAAACCTGGTGGCTGGAAACCACACAGACGGAGCTAGAGGGATGGCTTTCTTCTCCACAACCCCTAAATAGCATTGGAAGGGAATGTAGGGCTTGAGGGATTGTGTAGCAGAGAAGGGGCTGATTCCTTGTGTTGGGTGTGTGTTGGTGTCTTAGAAGTCAGGCTAGTTCTGGTGTAGGTGTCCCTAGCTCTGCAATGAGCTCACCAGCTTAGCATTTAGCCTTTCCCAACTCCTTGATGTCCTGATAAAACCAACTGTGTTGGCTTGGCTGTGTTTTGTGTATCCTTGGCTATGTGTAAGCTTGCTTGTTCCCTTATTCCTTAGAGAATCATGCCCAGCTCGGGGGTGGCAGCACTGCTGAGAGATTAAGGAGCATGTTGGCCTATGGTTGGGTGGAACGTTGCAGCAACGTAGCTGGTTGCAGATTGAGTTCTTGATAAGATAAGTGATCTTGCTCCTTTTACTTCTGCAACCATATTTTCTGTTAATGATCACGATGACCATGTTGAATGAATGCTTGTATGAATGTGTGTTGTTTCTGCTGCATATGATAAACAATTGCATCTGTGTATGTTCTAGTTCAAATCATTTTATTTCAGCATTCTATTTAAGCATTTTTATGGTTTCACATGTTCATGGGGCTCTTATCCCGGATGGTTAACGCCATATTCGCGTTCTCTTCGCCGGTCGGAGGGTTGGAGACGTGATAGTGTGGTATCAGAGCTCATGTTACAACATGGGCCTAAATGAGCCATGAAGGATACAGGGACAGAAGCAATATTTCTTTCCGCCCAACAAAAATCAGGGAATGAATGGAAAATTCAAAAAAATTCGTATGTGTTTGAACTATCGGATCATCGGAAGAGTTAGTGGGAGAGAATTCCGATGTAGCGGAAGAGTTAGTGGGAAATACTTCTGATGTAGCGGAAGAGCTAGGCGGAAGCATGCTGACGGGGCACAGTTGGAAAGAAAATTGTGGAAAATTTTTGTAAGTGATTTGACATCTATCGGTGGAAAATACCTGATCGAGCGCCCACCGTTGCGGACGGCTAAATGACTATGCGTCCGACAGATAAGGCCTCCGACCGCCGACACCATGAAGAAAGTTTGAATTTTTTTTTTAAGTATAGAAATCCTCCGCTATCGGAGGAAGATAGTGTTTCGTACACCTGCTGTTGCGGAAGTCTAGAGCACTAGACTTTCGATGAGAAAAGACTACCAATGCCGGTCAAAATCATTTCACCAATCGGAAGAAGATCGAAGATCGTGTTCTGCCATTGCGGCTGCGAAAGGAACTATTTCGCCGACGAAAAGAAGATCAAGTGGTGGTAGAAAGTACATGATTGAGCCGACGTGGGTGAAAGTTCAAAAATTTTCTAAGTGTTGAGATCATCGGAAGGCGTTAGCTATTTGAGCAGCCGATACGTCGGCTGAGTTAGCCGAAATGACTTTCGATGCCTTCGGCGAAAGAAAGTAGAAAGGGGAAAATTTCAAAAAGTTGAAAATTCGTTTAAGTATGGAAACCATCGGCAAAATCTAGCCATTTGAGTAGCCGATGCGGTGGCAAGTATCAGAAGAAAATAGAAGATGAGGTTGCCAATTAGGAGGCGGAAAGAAGAGGAAAAATTTCTAAAAAAGAAATTTTTTTCTAAGTACAGAAAACGTCGGAAAACTTTAGAAGATTGTACTGCCGACACGTCAGAGAAAAATAGAGGATCAGTTTGCCGATACGTCGGAATCAAGAGGAGGATCGGCTCGAAACGTCGAAAAAATTTAGTTGTTTCGACAGTTGATGAACAGCGGAAAAATTTAGTTGTTTTGACTGCCGAAACGTCGGATCAATAATGGAAATGAGGGCCAATTCTGCATAGGGAAAATTTGAGTTTTCCGTGGGATTTCCCCAGCATATTTTGACTATTTTTTAGTGGGATTTTCAGATGTTTTTCAGTGAATTTTCAGGGCCAAAAAGGAGAAAAGTTGCAGCAATTTCATGTGCCATATTGCGCTAAAACATAGATTTACAAACAAACAAACAAAATAAATAAAAAAAAATTTGTATTATGATTTTTCCAAGAGAAGGTAAGCAATGTTGGTTTATATCAATGTTATGCAGCTAACAGTTGTGTTACTAACGTGGTTGTAGAGTCATAGTCACCCTCAAGGGAAGTATTCCAGGTAGTGCATTATGATAAATAAGTGGTGGTTTAGTAATGAGAACCCATGACGGATATGATACTCGGGATTCTTATGAGCATGCGCGAGATGCCATGGGAGAAAATGTCCGTAATAGAAATGATGACATTGAGTCCAATGGAAGGAGATTCCAAGAGACACCATCAGATGTTGCAACCACCATGAGAAGCTTGATCAAAGCCCAGGAAGAGTAGCATCAATTGAATGCTGCTATGTTGTAGAGTTTGACATACTTACATAGAAAGATAGACTCTGGACGAGGTATTGCAAGACCAGAAGGCAGTAAGAGCAGTACTAGGAGAAGGAGAAGGACTTCTAGTGGATCATCTGATTCTGAAGAATCCAGCGGCGATTCAATTTATTCTTCTCATAAAAGGAAAATAAAGAGACACCATAGGGAGCGCTCTCGGGACGAATTTAAGAAAGATAAAACTCCTACGTTTGATGGTGAGGTAAAGACTGGACAAGAGGCTGAAGCTTGGCTTCTTGGGATAAAGAAGTACTTTCAAGTGCATGATTATTCAGGAAACATGAAGGCAAGAGTTGCCATATTCAATCTGAATGGAAGAGCATCCATTTGGTGGGAACACTTCAAGCAAGTAAAGAGAATCAGTGAAAGGAGACTCAAGTGGAAACAATTCAAGAAGTATTTCAAGCAGAAATACCTCTCTGACAGGCATTATGATGATAAGATTAAGGAGTTCCATCAGCTAAGATTGGGACAGGAGACCATGGAAGAGTATGCAAATAAGTTTTTGGAGTTGTTAAGGTATGTTCGGTACATCAGAGATGAAAAAGTGAAGGTCCAGAGTTTTCTGAGTGGATTACCTCAGTCTTACAAAGATAGAATTGAGTTTTATGAACCTAGAACTCTTGAAGAAGCAATAAGGAAGGCTAAGTATTGTTATGAGCAAATCAAAGGTAAGCCAGATTACCATAAGGCATGGAAGGACAAGAAGAATGAGAAGTTTGACCAAAGAAAGAAGGGTTTTAAACCTTCTAACTTCAGGAATCAGTAGAAGCAGCCCTCCCACGCTGCAAGTGAACCAATTGGAGTGATGGGAGGAAATCCTAAAGATCCACAATAGGATAGAGGGCCACTTCAATGTTGAAAATGTGGAGGACCCCACATGCGCAAAAATTGTCCACTCGAGAATGAGAGTGCAAGGTCAGCTTATAACATTCAAGAAGCAAAAACAGTGGGTCAAGTAGCAAGAGCAATCCCTAGGATTTATGCAGCACTGGAGGACCGCCAGGTAGATCACCAATCAACTGTGGTTGAAGTAGCAGGTAAGATTGTTGAGCAATCTGTTTCTAGTTTGATTGAACCTGGTTCTACACACAGTTACATTACCCCTAGAGTAGTGGAGATTTGTGCTTTTAAGAAAATAAAGCATAGGAAGTCTTGGTTAGTTCAGCTAGCCACTGGAACTAAGAGAAAGGTCAACAAGGTGGTGGAGAAATTTCCATTGGTCATGGATGGATTGGTCACTTGTGTAGATCTGAATGTTCTACCGCTTGGTTTCTATGATGTTCTCATTGGAATGGATTGGTTAGAAGCTCACCAGGTGAAGCTTGACTATTACCATAAGACTTTCAAATGCGTGAATGAAGAAGGGAACCTAGTAGTTGTGAAAGGCATTCCAAAGGTGATTTCAGTACGGTAGGTTTCAGCAATGCAGTTAATGAAGTTTTGTAGGAAGGGTTGCCAGTTGTATGCAGCTCATATTTTGGAGGAAATGGGAGATAAAACTCCTAGGTTGGAGGACTATCAAGTGTTACAGGAATTCAGGGATGTGTTTCCTGATGAGATTCTGGGGCTTCCTCCAAAGCAGGACATTGATTTCACAATTGAACTTGTGCCAGGAGTAGCACTAGTGTCCAAGGCACCCTACAGGATGAGTACACCGAAGATGCTAGAATTGAAGATGCAACTACAAGAGTTGTTGGAAAAGAAGTATATCCGATCGAGTGTGTCTCCTTGGGGAGCACCGGTTCTATTTGTAAAGAAAAAATATGGTACACTCAGTTTGTGTATCGATTACAGACAATTGAACAAGGTTACTATGAAGAATAAATATCCTTTGCCTAGGATTGATGACCTCTTTGATCAAATGAGAGGAGCAAATTTTTTTTTTTAAGATTGACTTGAGGTCTGGTTACCATCAGATGAGAATCAAGGATGAACACCTTCATAAGTCAGCCTTTAGAATGAGGTATGGACATTATGAGTTTGTAGTGGTACCATTTGGTCTCACAAATGCACCAGCTACATTTATGTGCCTTATGAATAGTGTCTTCAGCAGGTATTTGGACAAATTTGTTCTTGTTTTCCTTTATGACATTCTTGTTTATTCTAAGAATGAGGAAGAACATGAAGAGAATTTGAGATTGACATTGAAATTGCTTAGGGAGCATCAGTTGTATGCAAAACTGAGCAAGTGTGACTTCTATAGAGGTAGAATTCAGTATTTGGGTCACATTATCTCAGAGGAGGGTATATCTGTGGACCCTGAAAAGATTGAAGCCATTATGAATTGGCCTACTCCAAGAAATGTGACAGATGTAAGATATTTTATGGGACTTGCAGGATACTACAAGAGATTCAGTAAGGGATTCTCCAAGGTTGCACATGCCATCACTTCTTTGCAAAAGAAGGGGATGAAGTTTGAATGGACATCGAGGTGTGAAGAAAGCTTTCAGCAGTTGAAGAATATTCTAACTAGTGCACCAGTATTGACGGTTTCCAACCCAGAGAAAGATTTTGTGGTGTGTACTGATGCATGCGTACAAGGGCTTGGAGGAGTCCTTATGCAGGACAACCATGTGATATGTTATGAGTCAAGAAAGCTGAAGGAACATGAGAAGAACTATGCCACTCATGATCTAGATCTTGCAGCCATAGTAGATGCTCTCAATATGTGGAGGCATTACTTGATGGGCAGAATATTTGAGCTCAGAACAGATCACTATGGACTGAAGTATTTGTTTGATCAGCCTACTCTGAATGCTAGGCAAGCAAGATGGCTGGAATTTTTATGTGAGTTTGATTTTGAAATCAAGCACATAAAAGGTAAAGAGAACAAGGTAGTTGATGCACTTAGTAGGAAGATGCAGGAAATGCATGTGGCATCTCTTAGTATTTTCCAAATAGATTTGAGGCAGCAGATTGTTAGTCATGCTACTGAAGATGAATTGTATGAGCAGGTAAAAGACAAATTGTAGTAGCAAGGTCTTGAGAAGAAGTATGAAGGATATAAATTGGAAGAAGATGGAATTCTCACTTATAAAGGTAGAATTTATATTCCAGATGTAGCAGGTTTGAGGAAAGTTGTTATGGATGAAATCCATGAAGCTCCATATTCTGGTCACCCAGGATATCAGAAGACGATTGCTACAGCTAGAAAGCAGTACTTTTGTCCAGGAATGAAAAGGGATATGGCTGAGTAAATTTCCAGGTGTATGAAATGTCAGCAGGTAAAGGTTGAGCATCAACATCCAGCAGGTTTGTTACAACCTTTGCCAGTTCCAGAATGGAAATGGGAAGTTATTTCCATGGATTTTATTACAGGATTGCCGATGACTTGGAGACAACATGATTCCATCATGGTTGTGGTGGACAAGTTGAAAAAGGTAGCACATTTTATACCGATCAAGTCTACGCATAAGACTGATGACATTGCAAAGATATTCATGAAGGAGATATTCAAATTGCATGGATTGCCGAAGGCAATAGTCTCTGACAAAGATGTCAAGTTCACTTCCAACTTTTGGAAGGGGTTGTTTGTAGATTTGGGTACAAAACTAAACTTCAGCACTGCATACCATCCTCAGATAGATGGGAATACAGAAAGAGTTAATCAGGTGCTTGGAGACATGATTCGTATGTATGTGATGGACAAACCGACCAAGTGGGAAGATTACTTGCACTTAGTAGAGTTTGCTTATAATAATGGACAGCAGTCATCCTTGGGGATGAGTCCGTATGAAGCTTTGTATGGAAGAAGGTGTAGGACACCAGTGACTTGGGATAACCCAGTGAACAGGATTGTGCTTGGGCCAGAATTGCTCAAGGAAATGGAGCAAGAGGTTATAAAGATTAGACAGAATCTGAAAGCAGCACAAGACAGACATAAAAGCTATGCAGATAAGCATAGGGTGAACACATAGTTCAATGTTGGGGATCATGTTTACCTTAGAGTGAGGGTAAGGAAGAGTTCCTTGAAGCTTGGTAGTTGTGCCAAGTTGTCACCTAGATACTGTGGGCCATTTGAAGTGCTTGAAAGAATAGGGCCAATTGCATATAGACTTGCATTTCCTGCTAGCACTAGAGCTCATAATGTTTTTCATGCTTCTTTGCTGAAGAGATATGTACATGATCCTAACCATGTGATAAATTGGGATGTGATTCAGGTGGAACCCAAGGGAGAGTTCTGAATCGAGCCAATGCGCATCCTCGACAGGAAGGTCACAATGCTCCGGAATCGATCCATAGGTCAGGTAAAGGTGTAATGGGAGCACTACGGACCTGAAGAGGCTACATGGGAGCTGGAGGATGCCATGCGATTGGCACATCCATTTTTTTTCAATTCTGCAGAGCACTGAGGCGATACCAGTGTAGCATTTTGTTAATTCTGTAAAGCACTGAGGACAGTGCTATTGAAGGGGGAGGGGAATGTCACACCCTGGTTTTGACCCCGTTGCATTAGATGTATATGATGTATATATTGTAAATGATCATGGTGCGGAGCTAAAGGCCAAGGCCCTACCATTGATTGGTTATGCTATGTTTTAGGTTGAAATCGTCACCGATGGGATATTAGGGCATGCGACATACCTATTAAGTTTTGTCATCATGTACATATGCATATTTAATTAAAATGAACCTAACCAGCTACGATTGCGGTAACTAAATTGAGAAAGGGCATGATTTTCACAAGGATAAGGGTGGGGAAATTGTCAAACCTTGAGCCATGAGGGAAAAACCCATGTGTCACCACCTTGTCTTACCCAACCACCTCCATTAAGAATTGCTGCTGGAGGTTGAGGTAGTTATTGTTTTTGGGAGTGGGGTGGCAGGACTGTCAGTCCTTGCCTACACACACACTCCACCCATGGTTGACTTCACAATGGAAAAAGAAACCACTGCCATCACTCCCGCAAACACTACTCTCTCCACGATAGTGCTGAATCTCTCATGCACTTCCGATCTACATTATTCGTTGTTGTTCATCCTCACGTAGGAGCAGAAGTCTTGTTCATTCTCACACACTTCCAGTTGTCTATCCATCTGCATGCATAAGCAGAGCTATTCCTCCTCACGCAAGGACCATTGTTTGTTATTTGCATGCACTGGATTTGTCCTGGTTTTGGCTCACTCAACGAGCTGGGAGTTATGCTTTTTCATCCATGAATTGCTGTAAAAGGCCATTCACATTTTCATCTGTATGCTCTCCTTATAGACTGGTATGGTCATGTAATCTCCCCCTCATTTTAATGTTAAGATCATAATTGTTGTTCTTCCCGCGAGTTATGGTCATCGCCGTCCTCCTCAATATTTGTTGTGTTTCTATGGTCTCCCTTATGTGGTGATTGTTGTGGTCTTTTTTATATTTTGGGGACGAGAGTCTGCTCGTTTCATGCACAGGTTGGAAGTCTGCATTTTTCTCTTCCTCAGCGTGGTCTATGTATGTTTTCCCGGTGGCTTTGTTGCCTAAGACGGGCTGTGGTTTTTCCCCTGTTGTGAGCTATGTTTGCTATTGCATTTGGGACTGTGTAATTCGCTTGGGAGTCGTTTTTTCCACAATAGGGCCAAGAATGAATCAAGAATCATTTTCCCTGTTTAAGCCGTGACAATTGATTTAATTGCATGTGTGTAATGGTTGGTCTTCGAACTGTGTAGGAAGCAGGGATGGGGGCTTGGTTTGCTTGATAAACCTAGTGGCTGGAAACCACACAGATGGAGCTAGAGGGATGGCTTTCTTCTCCACAACCCCTGAATAGCACTGGAAGGGAATGCAGGGCCGGAGGGATTGTGTAGCAGAGAAGGGACTGATTCCTTGTGTTGGGTGTGTGTGGGTGTCTTAGAAGTCAGGCTATTTCTAGTGTAGGTGTCCCTAGCTCTACAATGAGCTCACCAGCTTAGCATTTAGCCTTTCCCAACTCCTTGATGGCCTGATAAACCCAATTGTGTTGGCTTGGTTGTGTTTTGTGTATCCTTGGCTATGTGTAAGCCTGCTTGTTCCCTTATTCCTTGGAGAATCATGCCCATCTCGGGGGTGGCAGCGCTGCTAAGAGATTAAGGAGCACGCTGGCCTATGGTTGGGTGGAATGTTGGAGCGACGTAGCTGGTTGCAGATTGAGTTCTTCATACGATAAGTGATCTTTCTCCTTTTACTTTTGCAACCATATTTTCTGTTAATGATCATGATGAACATGTTGAATGAATTCTTGTATGAATGTGTGTTGTTTCCGCTGCGTATGATAAACAATTGCATCTGTGCATGTTCTAGTTCAAATCATTTTATTTCAGTATTCTGTTTGAGCATTTTTATGGTTTCACATGTTCATGGGGCTCTTAGCCCGGATGGTTAACGCCATGGTCGCGTCCTCTTCGCCGGTCTGAGGGTTGGGGACGTGACATGCATTTTCTTTTAAGATAGTAATATCAAACTATATATGAATTGTATCCATCCTTTTTGCTGAAAGGTGAGAAATTGAAGCACTTGTAGAATATTTCAAAATTTCTCCAATTCTTTTTTTTGTAAATAAAAGGACTGTATTACTGCATAGTGGCTTAATTACATTCCGAATAATAGATCCAAAAGCCACCTACCCAGTTCTGGCAGTTTTTACATTCATCCCAAAATAGAACCACCCATATTGAAACAAAATAGCTAGATTGTTCATGGCGTGCCCCATCACAATTACATACATAAGATTCCCATAAAGAAAATCACTATAGGAACCACTAACAAACAACTGAACAAGACATAACATGTCATGTCCCCTCCCATACACCAAAGAGAGAATAAGATCATTTATGCTACCTAATCGATCCATGAGCATTGGGATTGAATTTCAATGGATTTTGTATGTATTTTGATGGATTCCCAATTTTGCATAGATCTATAGAGGCATGAACTCATCTTGCGTTCACTCTATTCAAGTCCGTGGATAAATTCTCCAACTTCCCAAAAATAGAGAAATTGATCCCGTCAGTGATCAATTTGATGATCTACGAAGAAAGATCTGAAAGGAGATCGACCGACGGAGAAAGATCTGGATGAAAATCGACAATCACCATATTTTTCACACTTGGAGACAAATCAATAGCCGAGAATAAACCCGCAAGAATCAACAGTGCGGAAAGAATCAGTTTGCAAAATAGAGGAAATACATAAATTTTGGTCCCGCATCGCACATGCAGAAAAGACCATTGCAGAAAGAAAAGTTCCAGAAATAGAGATTGGTGAAGCTGCATCCTGCATCCCGCAAGTTGAGGAAAGGAGAGTTGCGGAAGGAAATCTGTGGGGAACATAATTTACAGAAGGGCGTTTCTGCATCCTGCATCCCGCATGTTGTAGAAAGGAGAGTTGTGGAAGGAAATTAAACCTGTTAACATAAGTCTTGGACAGATTTGATCATACAGGCCATCACCAGTCTAGAAATCTAAGCCCCATAACGTAATATAGAATGCATTTAACTTAAAAACATACACAGATGTGTAAAACATGCAATATATAGCGGAAGCAAATACATTCATCAAAGAATTTATCATGTTCATCACAATTCATTAAAATAAATACAATTGTAGAGTTTACAAACAAGAAATACTTATCTTGAAAGAATCTTTTCTTGGAACCAGCTACGTTGCTGCAACATTCCACCAAACCATGGGCTAGTGTGCTCATCAATATCTCAATAGTACTACCACCCCCGAGCTGGGGAATAATTGCCACAAGGAATAAGGAACACTAGGAGTCTCACACATAGCCAAGGATACAACAAAACGCAGCCAATCCAACAAAGTTGGGTTTATCAGGCTGCAAACAATAAGCCCAATATACTATTGGGTTTATCAAACTACAGTTAGTCAAGTCAACATTGATATTAAGGACCAACCAAGACAATTAATAGATGGGTTTATCAAGCTGCAAAGGAGATGGAAAGCTTTTGTTTCTAAGCTAGTGAGTTCAACCACTGAGCTATGGACACCTGCACTAGATTGAGCTTGGCTCCTAAAACATCTAGACACCCAACACAAGGAAGCATCCCCTTCTCTGCTACACAATCCCTCAGGATATTCCTTCCATTCCAGTTCTGTTTAGGGTGTGAAAAGAAGAAAGCCAACCCCTCTAGATCTATTTTTGATGTTCCTTCCTACACTAGGTTTACGAAGCTAGTTGAAACCCAATTCCACTCCAAACCAGTTCAACCCAAGGAAAACTCTGCACACACAGCAAACCAAAATGTCAACACAGCAAAAAAGGCTTCCACTCACTCTGTGAAAGAGGAGACCATTACACAACAACACTGAGGAAACCACAAATGACTACTCTTTCTCATAAAATTGAGTGATCTCCATTGCTTATTCATTCAACAAACAAAGGAGACCCCGAACCTTTGCATGGCTGAGGATCGTAACAATAGGTGATCAACCCAGAACAAAACACAATTCTGCAAGCATGACAAACACACAACACACTTGAATAGAATGGAATAGAGAATGATCAGAATGGACCACAACATTTCGGTGAGAGCCAGATGATGGACTAGGCATGCACAATAAGGAAAAAACTTAAAATTTTAAGGATAGATGATCAAAAAAATACTTCCGCTCTCCAAAATAGGGAAGATGAAAAAGTGAATGCATAAGGGAATGGGCATACATTTTTGGGTTTTTTCTTTTGACAAATGGATTTTCCCCAATGGATCAAGTTTAAACATCCCCCATCCTCATCCTTAGGAAATCATGCCCCCATCTCATTATTTGGTGCATTGATATAGGTGGTTGTGGGTTTTTAAGTAAATTGCATATTTATATGATGTCCAAAATTGTAATGTGTTGGCTAGCACAAAATACCATCAGCATCGATTTTTTACCGTCGAAACATAAAACACTAAATTAATGGTGGGGATTTTTATTTTAGCTCCACACCATGATTAATGACAATATTTTCATCATATATATTTAATGCAAACAATGTCAAAAACTGGGAGTTACATTCCCCTCCCACTTCAACATCAGTTTCCTCAGTGATTTACAAAATTGAAAAAATATGGATGTTCCAATCGCATGGAATCCTCCATCTCCCATGTATCCTCTTTAGGACTGTAGTGCTCCCATTGCACCTTCACCTACCCTATGGCTCGGTTCTGGAACATTATGACTTTCCTGTTGAGGATGTGCATTGGCTCCACTTGGAATTATCCCTCGAGTTTGACCTCAATCACATCCCAATTTATCACATGGTTACTATCATGTACATAATATTAAGAAAATAAAAATGAGAAACATCATGAGCCCTAGTGCTACCAGGAAATGCAATTCTATATGCAACTAGCCCTATTCTTTCAAGCACTTCAAATGACCCATAGTATCTAGGTGATAACTTGGCACAACTTCCAAGCTTCAAGGAACTCATCTTTTCCCTCACTCTAAGGTAAACATTATCCCCAACAATGAACTCTTTGTTCACCCTATGGTTATATGCATATATTTTCTGTCTATCATAGGATGCTTTCAGATTCTCCCTAATATTTACAATCTCTTGCTCCATCTCCTTGAGAAATTCTATACCAAGAAAAATTATGTTCACTGGGTTATCCCAAGTCACTGGTGTCCTACACCTCCTGCTGTACAAATCTTCATAAGGACTCATCCCCAATGATGTTTGTTGTCCATTGTTAAAAGAAAACTCTACCAAGTGTAAATAATATTCCCACTTGGTTTGTTTGTCCATCACATACATGCGAAGCATGTCTTCAAGCACTTGATTTACTCTCTCTTTCTTCCCATCAGTCTGAGGATGGTAGGCAGTGATGAAATTAAAATTTGTACCCAAATATGCAAACAATCCCTTTCAAAATTGGAAGTGAACTTGACATCTCTGTCAGAGACTATTTCCTTAGGCAATCCATGCAATTTAAAAATCTCCTTCATGAAGATCTTCGCAATGTCAGCAGTCTTATGTGTAGACTTAACTAGTATAAAATGTGTTTCCTTTGTCAACTTGTCCACCACAACCATGATGGAATCATGTTGTCTCCAAGTCATTTGCAATCCTGTAATAAAATCCATGGAAATAACTTCCCATTTCTATTCTAGAACTGGCAAGGCCTGCAACAAACCTGCTGGGTGTTGATGCTCAACCTTCACCTGCTGACATTTCATGCACCTTGAAATATATTCAGCCATGTATTTTTTCAATCCTGGCCAAAAGTACTTCTTTATATATGTAGTAATTGTCTTCTAATATCCCGGGTGACCAAAATATGGAGCTTGATGGATCTCATCCATAACAACCCTCCTCAAATATGCTACATTTGGAATATAAATTAGTTTCTTATAAGTAAGGATTCCATCTTCTTCTATTTTATATCCCTCATAATTCTTTTCATGGATTTGATGTTGCAACTTGTCCTTGACCTGGGCATACGATTCATCTTCAACAACATGATTAACAATATGTTTCCTCAACTTCGATTGGAAAATACTAATGGATGCCACATGCATTTCCTGCACCTTCTTGCTGAGTGCATCATCTACCTTATTCTATTTTCCCTTTATGTGTTTGATTTCAACATCAAACTCACATAAAAAATACAACCAACTAGCTTGCCTAGAATTCAAAGTAGGCTGATCAAACAAATATTTCAGACCACAATGGTCTATCCTTAGCTCAAATATTCTTCCCATCAAGTAATTCCTCCACATTTTGAGAGCATGTACTATGGATTCCAGTTCCATATCATGAGTGTCATAGTTCTTCTCATGACCCTTGAACTTTCTTGACTCATAACATATTATGTGGTTGTCTTGCATAAGAACTCCTCTAAGTCCTTGGCCGCATGCATCGGTACACACCACAAAATATTTCTATGGGTCTACAACTTTGAAGACTGATGCACTTGTGAGAATATTCTTCAACTTCTGGAAGCTTTCTTCACACCTCAATGTCCATTCAAGATTTTCCCCCTTCCTTTGCAAAGAAGTGATGGCATGTGCAATCTTGGAGAATCCTTCAATGAATCTCATGTAGTATCCTTCAAGTCACATAAAATATCTTACATATGTCACATTTCTTGGAGTAGGCCAATTCATAATGGATTCAATATTGTCAGGGTCCACAGATATACCCTCTTCTAAGATGATGTGACCCAAATACTAAATTCTATCTTTATATAAGTCACTCTTGCTCAACTTTTCATACATCTTATGCTCCTTGAGAAATTGCAATGTCAATCTCATATGTTCTTCATTCTCTTCCTCATTATTATAATAAATAAGGATGTCATCAAGGAAAACAAGAATAAACTTGTCCAAACACCTGCTGAGGACACTATTCATAAGTCACATAAATGTAGCTGGTGCATTTGTGAGACCAAATGGTACACCTATAAACTCATAATTTCCATACCTTGTCCTGAAGGTTGTATTATGAATTTCTTCATCCTTTATTCTCATCTAATGGTAACCAAACCTCGAGTCAATCTTGGAAAGTACATTTTCTCCTCTCATTTGATCAAAGAGGGCATCAATTCTACAAAAAGATATTTGTTCTTCACAATGACTTTGTTGAGTTGTTTGCAATCAATACACAATCTTAGTGTACCATCTTTCTTCTTCACAAATAGAACTGGTGCTCGTCAAGGGGACACACTCCTCTTGATATACTTATTCTCCAACAACTCTCTCAACTGCATCTTCAGGTCTAGCATTTCTAGTGTACTCATTCTATAGGGTGCCTTGGACACTCAGTGTTTCTCCTGGAACAAGCTCAATTGTTGAATCAATGTCGCTCTTTGGAGGAATCCCTAGAATCTCATCAAGAAAAACATACCTGAATTTTTGCAACACATCAAAGTCCTCCAGCCTAGGCATTTCATTCTCTATTTCATCCACAATATGAGCTGCATACAAATGGAAACCTTTCCTACAAAACTTCTTCAACCGCATTTCTAAATCTACCTCACAGAAATCACCTTTGGAATGCCTCTTGGGTTCCCTTCTTCGTCTATGCATTCAAAAGTCTTATTATAACAGTCAAGCTTTACCCTATGAGTTTCTAACCAATCCATTCCAATGAGAACATCATAGGAACCAAGTGGTAGAACATTCAGATCTACACAAGTTACCAATCCATTCATCACCATTGGGATTTTCTCTACCACTTTACTAACCTTTCTCTTAGTTCTAGTGGCTAGTTTAACTAACCACGATTTTCTATGATTTACTTTCTTAAAAGCACAAATCTCCACTAATCTAGGAGAAATGTAATTGTGAGTAGAACCAGGGTCAATCAAAATAGAACAGATTTCTCAACAATATTACTTGCAACTTCAACCACAGTTGACTGGTGATCTGCCTAGCAGTCCTTTGGTGATGCATAAATCCTTAGAACAGCCCTTTCTACTTGACCCACTGTTTCTTCCTCTTGAATACTATAATTTGGCCTTGAATTCTCATTCTTAAGTGGACACTTCTTGCACATGTGGGTTCCTCCACATTTCCAACATTGGAGTGGTTCTCTATTTTGTTGCGGATCTCTTGCTTTTTCTCCCACCACTCTAGCTGGCTGCTTCTCAACTTGGCATGGATACTTCTGTTGATTCTTGAAATTAGAATTTTTGAAACCTTTCTTCCTTTGGTCAAACTTCAAATTATTCTTTTCCTTCCATGTCTTATGATAATAAGGTTTTCCTTTGCTTTTCTCATAGCAATACCTAGCTTTCCTTATCAGTTCTTACAGAGTTCTAGGTTCATAAAAATCAATTTTGTCTTTGTAGGACTGAGGCAATCCACTCAAGAAACACTGTATTTTCACTTTTTCATCTTTGATGTACCTAGCATACCTCAAAAACTCCTAGAACTTGTTTTCATACTCTTCCATGGTATGTTGTCCCAATCTTAGCTCATGGAATTCTTTCATCTTATCATCATACTACTTGTCAGAGAAATACTTCTGCTTGAAATACTTTTGGAACTATTTCCACACAATATTCATTTCATTAATCTTTTTCACTTGCCTGAAGTGATCCCACCATATGTATGCTCTTCTACTCAAATTGAAGATGGCTACTATTTGTGCCAGAAATTGTTCTCAGACTACGAAAGAACAAGCCAACACAATCTCAATGAACATAATTAAGTAAAATAGGATTTTCTAGGGTTTTGGTTGTACAGTTTGTAGACAAGAGGGAAGAAACTTCATGAAACCAAATCAAACACTAAATCATGAGCATTTGAAGGACTGAGATGCATAACATATCGAACATAAACAAAACACAATAATCATAGTATTGAATTTCATCCACAGTTAACAAGCATTTCATGCATAAAAACCTTAAACAAGAAATGAGTATATCAACTAAGTGATTAACAGAAATCAGAAATGAAACCAATCAAAACTCTAAATAGGGATTATAGTTGCATATATTTCATAATTCAGTCATCAAAAACACATAAGAGTTTTTACACTTAGCTCAAAAACCACAGCCTAATAACCTCCCCTTGCCTCAATTTGATGCTTGTATTGCTTGATACTCCTCTGCAAATTTTCATTTTCAGAATGAATGCATTTTCCTTCTAATACTGGATGCATTCCTTCAGGTATCTAAGGGATTTTTAGCTTCCTAAAAATTTCTTCATCTTCTTCCATATGCTCTGTCAAGGTCATAGGAATTTCTTAATATTCTTCAGCTTCAATATTGCACTGAGCTGATTTTTCAGCCACCTCTCCTTTCTCTATACAAGAGCTCTTTAAATAATTTTGATGCTGTTCTAGAATCATCTTCTTTTGAACCTCCATGAATATTTATGAGATCTTGGTATCAGTGAAAATAGGTTTATCTTTTGAAACTTTTTGTTTTTTCCTTTCATAACCTTTTTCTTTTCATTTTCATTGTCTTCTAATTTCTCCTGAGATGAAGAACCCTCAATTACTATAATATTCTTTTCAGCCAGTTTAGGGTTTAACAACTTCTTCATATTTAATCTGAGTTTGTTCTTTGGTCTTTTCTTGGGCCTCCAAACTGCTCCAACCTCTCCTAACATCTTCAAAACTTTCCCTTGATGTGTAATAGAAGCTATTTCAACAACTTTCATTTTCTTCCTTTGTGACATTATCTCTTCCTCAACATGTGTATGTATATCTTGTTTGATATGAACCCTAGTTTCATCAGATAATGGATTTTCCTCTTCTTCAGAGAGTACTGTAATAGGAATCTATTTCTACTCTTTTACATCTTCCTTTACACCTTGATTAAATTCTACAGGTAAAGCATCTTCTACTGGCTCGATTTTCTTCACTTATGACATTGAAACTTTGTTTTCTTCAATATTAATTTTCTGTTCAATTTCAATGTTTTCATCTTCTTGGTTCAAAAATTTTCCTGGTTCACCACCTTTTTCACTCTTGATTGTGACTTTCTTTCTAAGTTTCTTGATCAAATTATGACCTTTATCTAACTGTCTCTTCTGAGACTACTCTTCCTTCTCTGTTTGGAAACCAGACCAAAATAGGAAATATTCCCATGTCTTCTCTCTTTTCTAAAGTATAGTGCTTATGACTAGTTTTATAAGCCCATGATAAAATACTGATTGTTTGGTGTGATCGTGATGTTCTTTCTGTTAGTTTTTCAACATTAAGCTAGCATTATTAGGATCTTTAACTGAGAGAATAACAAGCAAAACAATTAAACACAAGAGACACTAAACACAATGTTTTTCCTCGGGGAAACCATAAAGGAGAAAACCTCGCAACTTCCTCAGAGATAGAATCAACACCAAAATAGAAAAGCCCAAAATAGTAAGTGATCTTCGACAGCAGTATCCTTCTTCTTATCTAGCCCCAGTGTGTTCTCCTTCCTCAACTACGCGCTACACTTGAGTGTGTATGAGTTGTGTACTAAATAGAGACGCCAACTATATATTTATACTAATCCCGACATGACTAAAACCCTACTAGGGCCGACCTCTACTAGGAGAGTCTAATAACCCTAGTGCCCTGAAACTGCGAGGACTTTAACCCTTAGACAATCGGAGGGTTACCCACAATGACTTGACATGACTTGTTTACATAATAGATCCTTCCGATCGGAACATCGGGGCATGACAACATGACTCAATTACATAATAGATACATCTCGGAATAAACATCAAGTTACAAGACATAAGATACATAGATGAATACATTCTGAAGTTACAAATACATAAACACTCCCTCTCAAGTAGGAAGGTATTCTTTCGACACAATTTTCAGCACTGGTCTTCTTCTCTGCATCAAATGGAACATCTCATCATCTTCAAGTCTTCTTAGTCTTCAAGTATTCTTCATCTTTGAGTTTTTTTTGTCTTCAAGTCATCTTCTTATTCAAGTCTTCTTCATCATGAGATCTGCATCATAATGACTACTGGCTCATCATTGCTGGATCATCACTCAATCTGGATTGTCATCAAGTCTATATCATCATCACATTTGGATCACTTGATTTGGATCACCATCGAGTCTGTATCATCATAACAATTGGATTGTCACTTGATTTGGATCATCATCAAGTCTGGATCATCTCATCTGGATCACTTGATCTGGATCATCATCAAGTCTAGATCATCATATGCTATCTCATAATGGTGCTATCTTGATTCTTCTTATCACAGGAAGTTTTACAGAGTCAATCCTGTAGGTCTACCCTTCATGTAGGTCTTCATCAGCGCTTATATATGACACTTAAGTTAGAATGGCCTGCCCAGCTCTTACATCTGACCTGGTCATGTCAGAAAGGCACGCCCAACACTCACATCTGACCTCATCTTGTCAAAAAGGCCCAGTACTCACATCTGACCTCATCTTGTCAGAAAGGCTCAGCACTTATATTCGATCATGTGTAAGCACATCACATCGAAAAGGATCTACACTTACATCCAACCCCATCTTATCGGAAAGGCACTTCACTTACATCCAACCCCATCTTGTCGAAAGGGCAGAGCACTTACATCTGACCATGTGTAAACACATCACTCCAAAATGGCTCAGCACTTATAGCAAACCTCATCTTGTCGGAAAGGCTCTGCACTTACATTCGACCATGTGTAAACACATCGCATTGAAAGGGTGTGCACTCACATCTGATCAGGAAGGAACTAATCCTATCATTGCATCAAAATGGCGCCCAGTCCCAGAATGAGCTACCTGGTAACTAACCAGGTGCCTCCATTCCTAGAATGGCAATTGCCCTTACATCTAACCTACTCATCAGAATGGCCAACACTCACATCTGACATGGGAGGAAATTAATCCTTTAGCCATGATAGAATGGTTCAGCCCTTACATTTGATCAAGTGGGAACACACCCCTCTATCACATCAGAATGGCTTCTCAGTCCTAGAGTGAGTTTTCCTGGTAATTGACCAGTGCTTGCATTCCCAGAATGGCGGTTTCCCTTACATCTATCCTACTCGACAGAATGGCCAGCACTCATATATGACATGGAAGGAACCAATCCTCTCACCATGATAGAATGGATCAGCCCTTACATCTGACCATGGAAGGAACCAATCCTTTCACCATGTCAGAATGGCTATGGGTCTCATCACTTTCTCTTGGAGGAAACCTCAATCTAGTGAACACCAAGCTTCTCCCTGAAGTACTCAAACTTCAGCCCAGCAAATGGCTTCATCAATAGATCAGATATCTGTTCCTCTGTCGCAACATACTGGAGCTTCACTGCTCCCCTCTGCACCATATCTCTGATATAGTGATACTTGATCTCGATATGCTTTGACTAGTCATGGAACACTGGATTCTCTGACAACTTCATGCAACTTTGGTTGTCACAATGTATACAAGTAGCATCCAACTGGAGATCAAATATATCAGATAGTAGCTTCTGCAGCCATACTGCCTCACAACTAGCTGAACAAGCTACGACATACTCTGCTTTAGCTGTACTCAGTGCCACACAGGATTGCTTCTTGCTAAACCAAGAGATCACACCTGATCCCATACTGAAGCAACATCTTGAAGTGCTCTTCCTATCGATGGCACTGCCTGCCCAATCTGAATCAACATAACCCTCCAGGTTAATCTTCTGATTCACCTCATACTTGAGCCCATAATCAACTGTACCCCCCAGGTACCTCAGAATATGCTTTGTAGCAATCAAGTGAACATTTCTTGGATCTGTCAAGAACTGGCTCAAGGTGTTCACAGCAAAGCAAATGCTTGGTCTCGTGTTCATCGGGTACATCAAGGACCCAATCATCTGATGATACATCATGGTATCAACCATCTCTAATGAAGCATCACTCAATACCTTCAGGTTCGATGGCATAGGTGTGGCCATATCCTTACAGTCCATCATCCCAAACCTCTTTAGGATCTCTATTGCATACTTCCCTTATCCAAGGAATATTCCATCTGCACTCTACCACACCTCCATACCTAGAAATTAATGCATCATACCCAAGTCCTTCATTTCAAACTCAGCAACAAGTTTTCTCTTTGTATCAGCAATCAAACCATCTGTACTTGTCACAAATAGATCATCTAAATATAGTAGAAGCATCATTGGGTTTCCATCTTCAACCTTGTAGTATAGGTTGAAATCTTCTTTACTCTTTGTAAATCCCAAACTGGATAGAAAACTGTCAATCCTGCCGTACCAAGTCATGGATGCCTATTTCAAACTGTACATGGCTTTCTTCAATTTGCATACATGAGACTCTCTGTAATGTGTCTCAAAACCGAGTGGTTGTTCTACATGCACTTCCTCTTCCACTACACCATTCAAGAAAGCAGTCTTGACATCCATCTGGTGTATCTTCCATTTCATCACTGTAGCCAGAGCAAGTACTGATCTAATGGAAGTGTATCTAGCTACAGGTGCAAAGGTTTCTTCATAATTTATTCCTTCTTTTTGAGAGAACCCCCGAGCCACAAATCTTTCCTTCTACTTTCAATGCTACCATTTGCGGCATGTTTGATCTTGTCGATCCATTTGGAAGTTACAACTGACTTCTCCTTTGGTCTTGGGACAACATCCCAAACATTGTTCTTCATGATCGATTAGTATTCTTTGATCATAGCATCCTTCCATTCTTTCTGTTCTTTCTCTTCTTCATAATTGGAAGGTTCTTTATCAATGAAATCACATAGTAAAGATACATACCTGGAGCAGGATCTCGTCCTCTTTATTTCTCTGTGATTCTCTTCTGGAGCCCCATATATTTCGCCACCTTGGATAAGTTCTTTCCGCACCTTGGATAAGTTCTGGTACCCAAGCAGGTTTCCTCTTATGAGGATTCTTCTCCAAAGGTGGATCTATGGGTCTTTCTGGTTCTTCAAATTCTCGATCTTATTCTTGAGTTCCTTCATTCATGGTTGTATCATGAATTCTAGGTGCTTCTGCTTCTTCAGATTCTTCAACAGGTCTCTTTCTGGATTTGCTGTAAGTTGTGTCTTCATCAAATGTCACATCCCTGCTGATGTAAATCTTCTTGTATCCTGGGAAATATATTCTGTAAGCCTTCGAGCTTTTAGAGTATCCCACAAATATACCCTTCTTTCCTGAAGGATCTAATTTTCTTCTCTTCTCTTTTGGAATGTGTATGTATACCGGACAGCCAAATATTATGAGATGGCTGACTTTTGGTTTCTTGCCGGAGAAGACTTCCTCAGGAGTCTTATTCTCAAGTACTCTATGTGGTGTACGGTTCTGTACATACATCACTATTCTGGCAGCTTCCGCCCAAATATGCATAGGAAGATCTTGATCATGACACATAGCTCTTGAAGCTTACATGATAGTTCTGTTCTTTCATTCCACAATCCCATTGTGTTGTGGATTATAAGGAGTGGACAACTCCCTCTTAATCCCTGATTCTTTACATAGCTCTTTGAATTCATTTGAATTGAATTCTCCGCCATTATCTGATCGAAAGGTCTTGATCTTCTTTTTAGTGTGATTCTTGATCAGGGCTTTGAATTCCTTGAATTTGTTGAATACTTCATCTTTATTCTTCATGAAGTAAACCCATGTCTTCCTAGAGAAATCATCAGTAAAAGAAACATAATATGCATACCCGCTTAGTCAGTTTGATGACATAGGACTGCATACATCGGAGTGGATGATTTCCAAGATTCCTTTTGCTTTGATTTCACTACTTGGAAATGTCTTCTTTGTGTTATTTCCTTTCGCACATCCTTTGCAGACCCCGTCATGTTTTGCTTGCATTTATGGAAGACCTTCAACAACTTTTCTTGCAAGAGGTAGTGCTCTGTAACCCACATGTGCAAGGCTTCTATTCCAAACCTCACTTGGATCTAGTGTGTCATGGACCAAGGCTTGTTCTAGATGGCCCTTCAATTTGTACAAACCTCCTTCTTGTTCTTCGATCACCACTGCATCATCGATAGTCTTTCCTCTTGGCCACATGATGACTTAACCATCTATGAATGCAACGCTCATTCCTTTTGCATCCAATGTTGATATGGAGAGAAGGTTATTCTTGAGTCCTAGCACAAAAAATACTTCCTTCATTGTTAGAGACTTACCAGAGTCTAATTTATAGGAAGATTCCCCACTACCTTTTATTGGATATTGGTAGTCATCTCCTAGCTTCACCTTGTGAGGTGATTCATTTTCTGAAAGTATCACAAAGGATTCCTTGAATCCAGTCATATGTTTGGAGGCCCCACTATCAATAAGCCAATCATCAATTCCATGAGTAATGTTTCTCGTGAGAGAGGAGATCAAAACATATTCATGCTCACTTGAAGAATCTTCACTTTCATATCTGGTTCTTTTCGATGAAGGTTCATCATCCTTTGCAAAATGAGCATGCTGTCTTCTCTTGCTTCCCTTCTTGTTGTGAGAGATACTTTTGTTCTTAGGACAATCTCTAGCAAAGTGTCGTTTTTCATCACATGTATAGCAAATGAACTTAGAACTATCTCTAGGATTTCCAGAGTTATTCCTATGATGAGAGTACTTACTTCTGTGATGGCTAGATCTAGGTTTCTTGGATTGTCCTGTGAGAAATTGATATTCACTTCCCATATTCTCTTCTCGAGCTTCTATCCAAGCTTCTTCTTGAGAACATTCTTCCCATAGTCTGTTGAACTTGACTAACTTCTTTCTAGCACAGATCCCTTGAATGAAAGAGTCCCATGTCCTAGGGAGACCATTCAAGGTGGTCATCACAATTTCTGCATTCTCCACTTCTTCATCTACTGCTTCCAATTGTTCCTTGATCTGAGAAACCCTTGTGAAGTAAGAATGGATGGTCTCTGCATTCTGGATCTTCACATTCTTCAGTTGATTCCTTAGAGTCATCTTCTAGTTTATGTTCTTCCCTTCAAACAATTTGGTTAGGGCATCAAACATAGCTTTAGGTGTCTTGAGAGAGGGAACCTAAGGGATAAGGTGATCCTTGATAGAATCAGTAATGATCCTCTTTTCCATAACCATCTTATTCTTATGTAAGGCCTTAGGATCATATCCCTTTGGAACTGGAACCTCCTCATGGATGTAGGAGTCCAACTCATTCTCTTCCAGGACCAGGGAGATCCTATACTTCCAAGCTCTAAAGTTATCAGCTCCCTCAAGCTTTTCATCAAGCTTGGTATGATGAGACATATTAATGGAGAACCTAAAATGGAAATACAAAATATTTAGATCTTACCAAGGTCAAGATGTCCGATCTAAAACTTGAGCTGAAATCCTGCAAAGCTTGTTCAGGAGCAAACTAGGATTTTTCTTTTCCAGAGCTCTGTCCACCCAAATGTATTGAAATTTGTCCCTAACTTCGATTTTGGGGAGGAGATCAGTCCCGGCCTGGGCTCACTAAAAAATTCCTCTTCTATGAAAATCCCTAATTTCGAACAACAATGACAGGTCCAAAACTGAAAAACCTCAGAATTGGATTATGCCTCGACAGAAAGATGCACCCTAAGGAGGAGAGTTATTCCACCTTAATTTTGCTGAAAATCAGTGGAGGAAGATCCACAAACTAGGAAGCCCTAGTTCCCGCAGCTGCACAGTGTCTTCTTCTCAGGTTAGCTCTGATACCATGTTAGTTTTTCAACATTAAGCTAGCATTATTAGGATCTTTAACTGAGAGAATAACAAAAACAACAATTAAACAAAAGAGACAATGAACATAGTGTTTTTCCTTGGGGAAACCATAAAGGAGAAAACCCCGCAACTTCCTCAAAGATAGAATCAACACCAAAATAGAAAAACCCATAATAGTAAGTGATCTCTGACAGCAGTATCCTTCTTCTTATCTAGCAAGACTATCTTCTCCTTCCTCAACTATGCGCTACACTTGAGTGTGTATGAGTTGTGTACTAAATAGAGACTCCAACTCTCTATTTATACTAATCCCGACATGACTAAAACCCTACTAGGGATGACCTCTACTAGGAGAGTATAATAACCCTAGTGCCCTAGAACCGTGGGGACTTTAACCCTTAGACAATCAGAGGGTTACCCACAATGACTTGACATGACTTGTTTACATAATATATGCTCCCGATCGGAACATCGAGGCATGACAACATGACTCAATTACATAATATATACATCTCGGAATAAGCATCGAGTTACAAGACATAAGATACATAGATGAATACATTCCGAAGTTACAAATACATCAACACTTTCACCCTGCTAGTCATATTCTATAAACCTTTTAAGAAGAAGAATGGGAGATTCATTTTGGATTCATGGTTGAGATGTTGCAAGAATTTAAAATGACACTTAAAAACAAAATCAAATATCACTTCACAAAGCGATATAGCTTTGTAGGATTTTGATAGGCTCTATCCATTATGGTTTAAATTTTTGAATAGGTACTCCCTTTCCCCAATCTGCTACTACATCTGGAAGTAAATATTTTTAAGCATCAAAAGTGAAAGGAACTTTTTTAAACCAGTATTCACCCTCATCTAAAATCCATGTAGCTTCTACTAACAATTCCCTGGTTAGTTTAAACTTTAAAGTATCAAAAGACACCATATCCTTATCCAAACATCGATCGAATTTATAAGAGACTTCTGAGTGATATCCTTTAATTCTTTCAAAAAACACTAACCACCCTACCTCTGAAAATAGTTTTGCACAATCTAGAAAAGTTTGAACCCAACTCATGTCTGAAGGTTCTGCTCTATTAGTCTTACCACTTCTTTTCATTTTGAACATTTGTCAAATTTCTCCTGTCAATAAAACAAACTCTGAATCTCTTCAAGTCTTGACAATCTGACAGACAATGCTATATTGGGAAACCTAAAACCCCAAACTAAACTCTCTCATTTAAACTGATAAATGCATTAATTCCATTGACAGAGAATTCATCATTTAGTATGAATTAGGTTTATATACTAATAATCTTCATTCAATTTTGTCATTAAACCTTTGGTTAGTAAAAACCCAAATTCATAGAATTTGATATCTATTCGTAGCCTACCTGTCAAAGTGATGAATCGAGGTGCTGAAATCGTGCTTTCTTTACTATCAAGTGTCCAATTGCATTCCTCAATCTTCTCTGACCACTATGATAACTCCAAACGATCACCCTTCAAAAGCCCTAATTTTTTGACTTGTTTCAATATTTTAATTACACCCTGCTAACACTTCTCCATGAACTCATCTGCTCTATGTGCACTTTAGGGGATACGAGATTCAAGGTGCATTTGTCTCATCATGATTAACCATCATTATTCCATCGCTCTGCAACAGACCACCACAACTCACTCTCATGATGATTTGCTTGCCGTATTACCTATCACAATGATCATTCTGGAGGAAACACGTATCAAATCCATCAACCAAGTATGAATGACCTCTCATGTGTGATAATTTTAAATAATTTGACCCAAAAATGATGATTTTTGAACTACGCGGCTTTCTTCTAGAGCATGTGTGCAATTTTTTCAGGCTTGCGCTACAAGAAAGTTTGCTTTAATGATTTTCAAAAATATAACTCATGATAATCATTTACCCTTGGTTAAATAACTTTAATCAAGACTTTATGCTATTTTTTAAGACCTTTTAATTTATATAAACATTCTCTAAGCCCTCTAACTATGAATTCTAATAAATCAAACCAAAATTTGAAAAATAAAACTAAGAAATTGTGTAAACATGAAAATTAAAGGAAAAATATTCAAAGTATCCTAAGAAACAAAATTTTCTAGGAGAAATGAACAAAAACAAGTTTCAAAACGTAAACAAATGCATTAAAAAATGGAAAACAAAAATAGGCTCTAACATCTAGCTCCTGCTGCAAGATGAAGTCCTCCTTGTGAGGCTTCAAGAACCTGTAGACCAGTGCCTTCTGTGCTGCTTCCTGCTAGTCTACAAAATTTCCATTGGGTCATGGAGTCTTTATTCTATTATTCACACCGGTATAAACAATGAAAGTCTAGTATCCATCTCAAAAACTGTAAAAATGCTTGAGGAATCGTCCATTAACTGGATTAGACAATTCCTCACCATCCAAAGTTTGTAGCACAAAAGTATTGTTTTCTAGAATCTTTGATACTATGAAATGACCAAACCAATGGTTATCAAACTTTCCATGCTTTCCTTTCTGCTCCTTTCTAGCATCCCACCTTAAGACCATATCTCCATTTGAAAAGGTATTCTCCTCAATTTTTCTGTCAAACCTTTCTTTAACCTTTATCCTGTAAATCTAAACTTTTTCCTCTACTATTTCACATTTCTGATGTAACTCTATCAATGCATAAATTCTTCTTTTCATATCACTAGGTTCTTCCTGACAATATTGAAAAAATTTCATCATTGGAATACCCAGTTGGACAAAAAATACTGCATCAATACCATATACTAATTGGAAAGGAGAAGTTCCAATTTCCTTTTTAATTGTTATTCTATCTGTCCATAATGCATATTTTAACATTGAATCCCATGATTGTTTATTCTGCTTCAATAACTTCTTAATACTTTGAATAATATTCTTATTAGATGACTCAGCTAACCCATTTCCTTGAGGATAATAAGGTGTTGAGTGTTTCAACATAATCCCATTCTTTTCACAGAATGCCACCATAGCCTTAGATTTAAAAGCTTGAGCATTATCAGTCAATAATTTTATAGGACATCCAAACTCCTAAGATTATTTTCTTGAATAAAATCTATGATCACCTTATCTGTTGCATTTCTTGTGGGAATGGATTCTACTAATTTAGTAAAGAAATCTGTAGCAGTCAAAATCCATTTATGCTACCCTAAAGAGGAAGGATTTATCTCTCCTATGAAGTCCAAAACCGACTGTTGAAATGGGGCATTTACTGCAATTGAATTTAATGGTAATGACATCAACTTTTTCTTTCCAACAAACTTTTGACAAGGGATACATGCTCTTACCTGCTGATATACATCCGAGAATAAGGAAGGCCAATAGTATCCAGCTCTTAGAAGTTATAAGTTGTTGCCTTACAATCCTTATGTCCCCCACAAAACCCTTCATGTGATTCAGATATTACTTCTCCAATTTCTAGTTTATCCAAACATCTGAGTAAAATACCTCTTGGATCTTTCCAAAACAGTCGTTGTTCTATCAAACAATATTTAGTAGTTTTCAACTTTAATGACCTAGAAGATTTCTTGTCTAGATGTTCTGGACATTGTAAATACAAAAGAAAATGTACAATATCTACATACCATGTGGATTCTGCATAGTAGTCCATAATCTTTTCTTTCTCCCGCTCTTCTTGAAAGTCTTCCTGTGTTGGTTGTTCTGCCATGAGATGTAGACCTAAAGCTGGGCAATTTGAATCAGCTAACAATTTAGCCAAACCTTGTCCCTTTACTAGCTTTGTAGGTCTAATATCTACATCATATTCCATTATTTTTGCAATCCACTTCCCTCTTTTTCCCTCACTATCAGGTTGAGTCAAAACATCCTTAATGGAAGCATTAGGAACCTAAGCAATAACCTTGGAATGCAAAACATAAATTATGAAAAACTTCAATGATTTTACCAATGAGTAAGCCTGCTTCTCTAAAGTGCTGTATTTTAACTTTGAATCTCGAAGAGTCTTGCTAAAAAATGCAATTGGTTGTTCAAGACCATCCTTATTCTTCTGTAATAAAACAACAGCCAATGTATCTTCAGATGCAAAAGAAAAAGTTAAAAATTCCTTTGTAAAATCAGGACTTACTAATACTGGAGCTTCCGTAAGAGCCATCTTAATCTTTTCAAATGAGTTTTTTGCTTCTGCAGTCCACTTGAGCTCCTGATCTTTCTTAAACATAGTTATAATATGTTTGATGGTTTCAACAAAATTTGGTATGAACCAACGCAAAAAATTGATTTTACCAATAAAAGATTGTACATCTTTCTTTCTCCCTGGTAAACTTATTTTTAGTATTTCTTTCACCCTTTCCGAATCAATCCTTATGCCATCAACTGAAACTAAATGACCCAATAACTTACCTTCTTGTTCAGCAAAATGTGATTTCTTTGGATTGATATATAAACCATATTTTCTGCATTTCAGAAAAGTTTATTTCAAGTGTTTTAGATGCTCATCATCTAATTTTCAAAAGACTGTAATATCATCTAAGTAAATCACTACAAACTTATCTCTTTCCCCTACAAAGGCTATGTTCGTAGCTCTTTGAAAAGTCACTCCAACATTCATTAATCCAAAAAGAATTTTATCATACATGAAAGTACCCCAAGGAGTAGTAAAATTTGTTTTTTCTTTATCATCAGGGTGCATGGAAATTTGATTATATCTCGAAAAACCATCAACCATATAAATTCTTTGTGCACCAACTACCTTTTGTAATATTTGTTCTCTTTTTGGAAAAGGGTAATTATCCTTAAATGAAGACCTATTTAGATTTCGAAAATCAACACACAGTCTAATTTCAACATTCTTTTTCCTGAGAGGAACTAAATTGGATACCCGTGAAGAATATCTGAGGGGAACAATAATCTTAGCATCTAATAATTTTTTCACCTCCTTTTCTATAATAGGAAACAAATATGGATTTATCCTCCTTAATTTATTTCTAAAAGGTTTAACATTTGGTTTTAAAGGAACTTTATGTTGTATAATTCCAGTATCATATGTCTTCAAATATTCATATGACCAAGCAAAAAAATCAACATGCTCTTTTAACAACTTGATATACCTATTTCTCTGCTCTGCTGTGAGTGCTTTTGAAATCTTCACCATTCTAGGATGTTTAGGGGTGCCAATATTACAATCCACTACATTTTATTCTAAAGACTGTACAACTGGTTTTAAAGGTGTATCATCCTTTTAAAATATCCTCTCTAAAGGCACCAAACCCTTAAGAATGAAATTACTTTTAAGTCCAATAATCTTGTGACCTGCAATTTCATTTTCTGCAATACCTTCAAACTCTTCAACCTCATCATCTTGTTCTTGATTAATTAAGGAATTGGAAAACTCACCTATCAACTCTAAAAACCTTTTTTTATTTCAATATCATCTTCAAAAACTTTCCATTGCTTTACATTATCAGGCACAAAAGGTCTGTACCTAACCTCAATAGGATACTTTAGCTATGTTGTTTTAGGAATCTTGAAATGTGTGGCTGCTAGGGCAAGAGAATCAGCAGTTTGGTTATGATCCCTAAGAATATAAGTGATATTAAAAGCCACAAATTAATTTTCTATCATATCACATACTTCATTATCGTACACTTTTAGCAAATCTTCTTTTACTTGATAGTTGTCCCTCACTTGCTGAACAACCAACTCGTAGTCGCCATACACAGAAATCTACTGAATACCTAACTTTTTTGTAGCTTTCAAACCTAACAACAAAGCTTCATATTCTACAGTATTATTGGTGGTAATAAATTCCAATTTATACATTAACCTTACTGCTTCACCACTAGGAGATATTAGAAGAACCCCTGCTCCAGCACCCTCCTTACATGATGATCCATCAAAATACATTTGCCAAAGTTCATCTTCTTGTTCCATACTGTATTTGACTGGATTTTCTTTTTCAACCTATAATAAACTAGTAGCATCATTATCATCACTAAAATGCAACATACAAGTTCCCAAATCCTTTACAACATCATACAAGGGACGATTTGTAGGGTTCTTGTCAGCAGTCACAAAATAAGCAAATTGTAACTCTCTATATAACCTTCTATTTTCTCCTCCCAATACAGGAATGGTGGCATATGTTAAGTCCATCTATAGAGTTCCACCAACCTTCTTGGCCCAATATCTCGAGAGGAGCAATCCAAACTTAGGTGTAATGTCTGCTACTACCACATCCATAATCACACTCTTCATTTGTAACTGAGCTAAACTAACCACCATATATTTTATCACTCCTAAACATTTTACAGCTCATGAATCAAAAGCATACAAGTCATGATAAGTTTTTGTTATGCTCAAACCTAAAGCCTCCATGACAGCTTTTGGCATTAGGTTATGAGATGCTCCTAAATCCAAAAGGCAATTATGTATCATCTGCTCATGAATGGTTAGTGTGATGTAAAAAGGAGGTGATGCACTTGCCTCATTTTAAGTTTTTTCTACCAAAGCTGACCCAATAAATATTTTAGGACTTTCCTCTTGTAAATTCACTGTGTTAGAGGGAATTTGACTGTTTGCTGAACCAATCATTTTCAGAACTGAATTTTCGTAGGAAGGATTCTTCATCAACTTAGTGAAAGGGATAGGGATCTTGATTTTTCCTAATTCATTTTCAAGGTTAAAATTATGCATACTTTTATTCACCTCTTCAACTTCAACATTCTTCTTTTGTTTATCCTGATTTTTTTTTCTCTAACACTAGATCAGACTGCTGTTTAGGAGGCAAAACTACCTTTTTCTTAGGATTTTGAACTACTTACTTTGGCCCTAATCTTAAATTTAAGGTTTTCTTTGGCTCAGTCTGATATGTATCAGCAGTTATAGTAGTCACTTCAAGATTCAAATCATTTTCTGTTTCAAAGGCATCTGCATCATAATATTCTGAGTTAAAAAAATCTTCTTCAGTCATAAAACCTTCAGTCAACTATTCTCCAAAATAATTCATATCCTGATCTGGATCCTCAAAGAACTCTTCCTCTTCTATTTCTTCTTCATCAGCTACACTATTCTGAAGTGGTGGCGGCACTTTTTGATCCTCAGCTTCTCTCCTTTCTCATTGTATATCATTGTTTCTTCTCTCTCTGGGAATGAAACGAGGTACAAACTGTCTTCTATTGGTTTGGATTATTAGGGTTTCTGTCTCCCTCTTGAAAAGGTTTATTTGAATTTTTCTCTAATTCCAACTTGTTTAGTTTTACCGTCAGGATCTTTACTAGCTTGGCCATCTCATCAATTTTACCTTCTACAGAGTGGGATGTTGAAACCCCTGGAGCTACCTCTTTCTTACCCTTCCTATCATATATCTGTTGAGTTGTATTTCCCTTTAGTCTATTTGAAGCCAATATATTAGACTTTACTTCTGATGCTGACTCCTGGATGTTAAGTAAAGTAACAGGTCTTCTTTCTCTCAAGAGTAGGGAAAAATCATGACCAAAAGCATTGGCATAAGTGATTTTTGCAGAAGTTTCTGAAGGTTTAATCTCTGCAAGGATTCTGCCATACATTTTATTGAACCTCTTCGAAAAATCAGCTATGGTTTTATCCTAATTTATTCTAAGAGCTCCAAAATCAGTATTGTAATATGTGTGAACCTTGGTATCACCCCACTATCTCATGAAAAGATCCTTAAGCTCTTCTATTATAGTAATATAATTTGTAGGTACCTCTCTAAACCATTTTCTGACCTCTCCATCAAGACTCTACACGAACATCCTCATCCACACATCCTTTGTTTCAATATTCTGATTATCTACATAGCTGAGAAATGCATCCCAATTCTCCTTAGCTGTGGTTTCACCTTGTCCATTAAACCTAGGCAAGTATTTTTGTTAATCACCCCCAGGAAGTGCATTTAAAGGATGAGGCAAAACTAGAGGTGTATACCTATCTGCCACCATTCGATCCATCATGTCTAATGGCTGATTTTGGGCTGCCATCTTTCGGTTGATTGGTTTAGATGATGGAAAGACTTGACTAGAACTTGGATGAAACGGAGTTTTACCAACTTTGAGGTGAAATAAAGGGATTTTTTTAGGAGATATAGTCTTTTATTTCTTGAAATATTGAGAATCAGTAAAAACTTGAAAATTACTAACAGGGATTGTAGGCTTCAACCAAGATGAATCTTGTTCTTCTCCCTTTAAAATAGAAAAAGGTGATGATATGTCTAGTTGATCGGGATTACATAGGATTGGTGATGATTGAGACCTTCTGATTTTCCTAGCTGTTTTCAATGTCTGTTTTGGGTTTGAGACACCCAGTTGTAAAGGTGAACTAGGTCTACTTCTTGTTCCAACTCCCTTATTAGCCACTGTGGAATACTGGTGAAAAGTAGTCTTTAAAATTTGCTGGTTTAAGTTCACCTCTCAAAACTAGTGAAATGATGAGTATCCTAGGGAAAATAGGTTTTCAACTTCATCCCCAACAATGACGTCAAATATGTTTATGCCAGAAATTGTTCTCAGACTATGAAAGAACAAGCCAACACAATCTCAATAAACACAATTAAGTAAAATAGGTTTTTGTAGGGTTTCGGTTGTACATTTTGTAGACAAGAGGGAAGAAACTTCATGAAACCAAAGCAAACACTAAATCATGAGAATTTGAAGGAGTGAGATGCATAACATATAGAACATAAAACAAACACAATAATCATAGTACTGAATTTCACCCATAGTTAACAAGCATTTCATGCATAAAAACCTTAAACATGAAATGAGTATATCAACTGAGTGATTAACACAAATCAGAAATGAAACCAGTCAAAAGTCTAAATAGGGATTATAGTTTCATATATTTCATAATTCAGTCATCAAAAACACATAAGAGTTTTAACACTTAGCTCAAAAACAATAGCCTAATAGCCTTCCCTTGCCACAAAAATCGAATCCTTGGTCCTTTCCCAGAATTACATTTATCTTCTTCCTTCAAAAATAGTTACATAAATGAACCAAAACCACTTTTAGGTCATCCATCAATTTGTTCAATATAAACTATCAATATACAAAAATGAAATAACTTTTTCAAACTAACTAAGAACTGCTCTTCTTAAAGTACTTTTTTAGTTGCCTCTGCTAAAAGAGCAATTCCCTCTAAAGCATGGGTTTTCCTTCTGGCTTTCTGGTGATCTGCTCCCAAATATGCAACTCTTTTTGTCAGCTCCTCATTCTGCTATGTCAAGTCTTAAATAGTTTGTTTTAATTCTGTAAACATGCTCTCTGTTTGTCTCTTTGTTTTTAAAGCCTCTTTAGAAACTGAAATAAATTCCTGATAGTGACTATTTACTTCTTCGAAATCTTCTCTAAGTATTTTTTTTGCAGTCACTAATCCTTCATTGCTTTCATGCAGGTGCTCAATTTGATGCTTGTATTGCTTGATACTCCTCTGCAAATTTTCATTTTCAGAATCAATGCATTTTCCTTCTAATAATGGCTGCATTCCTTCAGTTATCCAAGGGATTTTTAGCTTCCTAAAAATTTCTTCATGTCCTTCCATATGCTCTGTCAAGGTCATAGGAATTTCTGAATACTCTTCAGCTTTAATAATACACTAAGCTAATTTCTCAGCCTCCTCTCCTTTCTCTATACAAGAGATCTTTAAATCATTTCGATGTTGTTCTAGAATCATCTTCTTTCGAACCTCCATGAATATTTATGAGATCTTGGTATCAGTGAAAACAAGTTTATCTTTTGAAACTATTTGTTTTTTACCTTTCATAACCCTTTTATTTTCTTCTTCATTATCTTCTAATTTCTCCTGAGATGAAGAATCCCCAATTACTATAATCTTCTTTTCAACCAATTTAGGGTTTAACAACTTCTTCATATTTAATCTGAGTTTGTTCTTTGGCCTTGTGTTGGGCCTCCAAACTGCTCCAACCTCTCCTAACATATTCAAAACTTTCCCTTGATGTGTAATAGAAGCTAGTTCAACAACTTTCATTTTCTTCCTTTGTGACATTATCTCTTCCTCAGCAGGTGTATGTATATCTTGTTTGATGTGAACCCTAGTTTCATCAGATAATGAATTTTCCTATTCTTCAGAGAGTATAGTAATAGGAATCTGTTTCTGCTCTTTTACATCTTGCTTTACACCTTGATTCAATTCTATAGGTAAAGCATCTTCTACTAGCTCGATTTCCTTCACTTCTGACTTTGAAACTTTGTTTTCTTCCATATTAATTTGCTATTCAATTTCAATGTTTTCATCTTCTTTGTTCAAATATTTTCTTGGTTCACCACCTTCTTCACTATTGACTGTGACTTTCTTTTTAAGTTTCTTGATCAAATTATGACCTATATCTAACTATCTCTTCTAAGACTACTCTTCCTTCTCTATTTGGAAACCGAACCAAAATAGGAAATATTCCCACGTCTTCTCTCTTTTCTGAAGTACAGTGCTTATGACTAGTTTTATAAGCCCATCATGAAATACTGATTGTTTGGTGTGATCCTGATGTTCTTTCATCTTGCTAGACATCTTCTGTAAAGTTTTCAAGAAGAAGAATGGGAGATTCATTTTGGATTCATGGCTAAGATGTTGCAAGAATCTAAAATGATACTTAAAAACAAAAGCAAATCTCCCATCACAAGTGATATAGGTTTGTAGGATTTTGATAGGCTCTATCCATTCTGGTTTAAATTTTTGAATAGGTACTCCCTTTCCCCAATCTGCTAGTACATCTGGAAGTAAATATTTATGAGCATCAAAAGTGAAAGGCACTTTTTAAAACCAGTATTCACCCTCATCTAAAATCCTTGTAGCTTCTTCTATCAATTCCCTAGTCAGTTTAAAATTCAAAGTATCAAAAGACACCATATCCTTATGTTGATGTATTTGTAACTTCAGAATGTATTCTTCTATGTATCTTATATATTGTAACCTGATGTTTATTCCGGGATGTTTCTATTATGTATTTGAGTCATGTTTCCATGCCCCGATGTTCCGATCGGGAGGATTAATAATGTAAACAAGTCTTGTCAAGTCATTGTGAAAGTCCCCACAGTTTTGGGGCACTAGAGTTATTATACACTCATTGAGATGTAGGCTCTAGTAAGTAATTGTTAAGTTGGGCCGACATGATTGAGTGAACTCAGAAGTGAATGGAAGAATATAAATAGAGAGTGAGAGTCTCTCTATTTATCACTTACTACAAATCACTCACTCACTCAAGTGTGGCGCATTAGTGAGGAAGGAAATGCTGGGACTAGACAGAAGAAGAAGACTACTGCTGTCGGGAGTGCATCTTATTGTTTTGGGGTCTTACATCTTGTGCTGATTCTATCTTTGAGGAAGTTGTGGGGTTTTCTCCATTTATGGTTTCCCCAATCAAAACTCTTTGTGTCTCTTGTCTCTTGTGATGTGCTTATGTTTTATTGTTGTGCTTGTTATTCTCTCAGTAAAAAGATCCTAAGATCATAATGCTAGCTTATATGATGAAAAACTAACATGGTATCATAGATAACCTAAGAAGAAGACATTGTGCAGCTAAAAAAGATAGGGCTTCTTAATTTTTGGGTCTCTCTCCACAATCTATCAGCAAAAGTATACTAGGCTGACTCTCCATTAAAGGGTGCATCTTTCTATCGAAGCAGAATTCGATTCTGAGCATTTTCAGTTTTCGATGCGGAAATTAGGGCTTTCTATAGAAGAGGAATTTTTGAGTGAGACCAGAATAGGATTTTTCTCCTCACCAAAACCGAATTTTAGAGATCTGGATCAAGAAATTTGGTTGGGTGAAACTCCAGGAAAGTCAAACCCTAGTTTGACCCCGAGCTAGGAAAAACCCTAAATACTAAAACTGATAAGTTTTGGTACAGTCGCTATATTCCAAGTTTGAAAAGGTATCAGAATCTGAAAATTACATGGGACTACTATAACATCCTGATGAAGACTGTGTCCAAAACTCAGCCTCATATTCGCTATATGCCACGAGATATGATCTCTCAAACTAAGGGTTCTAGCTTCTTCCAGAAATCATCCATAAACAGGACACCTGGGGAGAATTGCATTATCTTGGGCTACAAAGGTCAAAATGGAATTCCTAAAGATGTTCCAGAAAGGGTACGGACTTTAATTTTGTTGGTATGAATATCAGACTCAGAAGATGAACCAGTGACACATGGAATTCCGTACAACTTCGCTGTTCTGAACAGTCCTGTAACAGGTCACCTTGGGAAAAGGATAATAACTCCCAAATGGTGAAACCAATTCTGATGAAACATACAGTGTTAGATTAGGGACATGTGAGGGTACCTTAGTGCGAAATTTTAGACATATAGGATCAGTAATTACGTAGATACCACAGAAATAGTAATAGGCATTTCTGCAGAAGAAATTGAAAAATTAGGGCTTCCTGTTCCGGGAGCTTCCCTCCACTGTTTTCAGAAAAGGAGTACATTGGACAGCTCCATTTGAAGAGATATATCTGTTTGTCCAATAAGATATGAAAGATTCCAAGTTTTGAAAATTGGGGTTTCTGTGACAAACCCTAGATCAGCAAACTCCGGGACAAGGACGGACACCTCAAATCAGTAAGATCTAATCCTTTGCTATTTCCATTTGAGGTTCTCATTTCAATATGATATATCACATCAGCTTGGTGACAAGCTTGGGGAAGTTGACAACTTCCAAGCCTGGAAGTATATGATCTCTCTGAAGAAAATGGATTGGATACCTACATGAGTATGGAGGTTCCAGTTTTAGAGGGAGATGAGGCTAGAAGCCTTTCACAAGAAGAACTTGGTCAAGGGCAAGAAGATCATGATTGATTCAGTCATGGATCAACTTGCACTACAAGTGTCTTCTTTAAAAGACACCAAATATGTTTTGATTCCTTGACCAAGCTATTTGAAGGGAAGAATAGAAATCAGAATATGACCTTGAGAAACCAGTTGAAGAATGTGAAGATCCAGAATGCAGAGACCACACAGTCATAAGAGTCTCTTAAATCAAGAACAACTTGAAGTGGTAAAAGAAGAAGTGAGGAATGTAGAAGTGGTGAAGGCCACCTTGAATAGCCTCCCAGGATCGTGGGATTCATTCATTTGAGGAATGTGTGCTAGAAGGAAGTGATTAATTTCAGTAGACTCTGGGAAGAGAACTCACAAGAAGAAGAAGCTTGAGAAGAGAAGGTGGGAGAAACTGAAGATCAAGCTCTTACCATCCAAAGAAGATCCCTCAAGCAATGAGGAATATGAAGAACTCAACTCTTGAAGAACTTCTTATCCACCTTAGCATTTGGATAAGAAACGATGCTATCATGAATGAAGAAGACGATGAAGCTGAAGACTCAAGAAGGAGTATGCCCACGAAACAAATAAAGATAAGTATTCAATTGTCATTTCGTGATATTGTTGTGTTATGAATTTGTTTATATTCAGTTAATATATTATGCATGATAGGATGTTTTCATTAATGACAATATACTACTAATATGCATGTGATGGGTAAGTAGCTCATGGTGCTATACAAATTCTCCATTGCTACTTATCTAGAATGAAACCTCTTTGCTGACATATTGGATTAGTGCACAATCTCAATGTTGTCCTGGTAGAGATGGAAGGCATCTAGAAAGTTTCAGTGAGATATGGATGAATGTTGTATTGGCTAAAGTAGTTGCATGATCATATATTTATACATAAGTGTTTTCCAGTATAAATATTCCTTATGAAATTTTTCTAACCATACAATTACATTTGACTTGTAGGAAAGACCGCATACATAATCACCTACAAGCAAAGAAGAATGAAGACTTGTTTCGAAGAACAAGTGACGAAAGTTCAAAGACAAAGAATAATATGACAAGTGCAGTGACATCATTGATGCAGAACCTTCCAGCCACCAAGAAGAAAGGGAAGACCAGTTCAAGAAGAATGATGTCAGAGTGCAGTATCGAGACCTGAAGAAAAGTTCATAGTTCCATCATGCAGTAGATGGAAACATCCTGGGATACAAAGAAAGATTTGTAGCATGAGGCTTCTCACGAAAAGAAGTCATAGACTACAAAGAAACATTTACAGCTATTAGAATTAAAGTCACATGACATGCATAATCATGTGTGCAAATGAAAGAAGGCCTTGTATGAGTTCATAAGACACCCATGGGATAACACATACATGATGAGCTTGACGAATATCATAACCTTTGCTACAAGGTTGATAAAGGATGACAAGCTCACAAATGGATGTGAGAAGAACTTTTGAAAAAGTTCAAAATAGAGGATCTTGGTATCCAATGATCCTAGATGGATACTACTTGTCACTTCAGTACATAATGTTTCAGTGCATAGAATATAGAAGACAGAGGGAGTACGATGCTTCACTCCAGAGGGAGTGACTACAGAAGATCCTGAGGTTCGACATGATATGATAGGATGGATAGATTACTGATGACTCTAATATTTACTAAGAGTAAAGAGGATTCCAACCTTTGATTCAAGGTTGAAGACGGAAGACCAGTGATACTCCTGTTATGTGTCAATACACTATTTTTCTAGGTATGGAGGTGTGGCAAAGTGCAGATGGAATCTTCCTTGGACAAGGGAAGTATGCAGTAGAGATCCTGAAGAGGTTCAGGATGATGGAATGCATGACCACACCTATGGAATCAAACATGAAGCTATTATGTGATGCTTCATGAGAGACGGTTGATGCAACGATGTATTGTCAGATGATTGGGTCCTTGATGTACCTGAGACTAGATACTTGCCTTGCTATGAACACATTGAGACATGTTCACCTGATGGTTGCAAAGCATGCAGGGGTACAATTGATTATGGACTCAAGTACGATGCGAATCAAAAGATTAACCTGGAGGGTTACATTGATTCAGATTGGGCAGGTAGTGCCATCAACAGGAAGAGTACTTCAGGATGTTGCTTCAGTATAGGATCAGGTGTGATCTCTTGGTTTAGCAGGAAGAAATCCTATGTGGCACTGAGTACAGCGGAAGCAGAGTATGTCACAACTTGTTCAACTAGTTGTGAGGCAGTATGGCTGCGAAATCTATTGTATGATATATTTGATCTCCATTTGGATGCTACTTGTATACATTGTGACAACCAGAGTTGCGTAAAGTTGTCAGAGAATCTAGTGTTCCATGACAAGTCGAAGAATATCGAGATCAAGTATCACTATATCAGGGATATGGTGTAGACAGGAGCAATGAAGCTCCAATATGTTGCGATGGAGGAACAAATAGCTGATGTATTGACAAAGCCATTGGCTAGGCTGAAGTTCGAGTACTTCAAATAGAGACTTGGTGTTCTCCAGATCAAGGTTTCCTCCAAGGGAAAGTGATGAGTCCCAAATCCATTCTGACGAGCAGGTCAGATGTAAGGGATGAGCCATTCTGTCATGGTGAGAGGATTTAGTTCCTTCCATGTAAAATATGAGTGCTAGAGATCCAAAGCCATTCTGATGAGCAGGTTAGATGTAAGGGCTAAGCCATTCTGTCATGGTGAGAGGATTCAGTTCCTTCCATGTCAGATATGAGTGCTAGAGATCCAAATCCATTATGACGAGCAGGTCAGATGTAAGGGCTGAGCCATTTTGTCATGGTGAGAGGATTTGGTCCCTTCCATGTCAGATATGAGTGATGACTGTCATTCTGGGAATGGAGGCACCTGGTCAGTTACCAGGAACACTCAGTCTGGGACTGAGAGAGCCATTCTGACATGGTGAGAGGATTGGTTCCTTCCATGGTCAAATGTAAGGGCTGAACCATTCTGTTCATGGCTAAAGGATTTAGTTCCTTCCATGTCAGATGTGAGTGTTGTCCATTCTGTCGAGTAGGACAGATGTAAGGGAAACTACCACTCTCTGAGAGAGTGGAGGCACTTGGTCCATTACTAGGTAGCTCAGTCAGGGACTGGGGGCCATTCTGACGAGGGTGTAGGATTCAGTTCCTACCTGGTCAGATGTGAGTGCAAAAATCTTCCATCACTGTGATAGGATTTGTTCTTGTCTAGATGGGAGTCTTTCATCACTATGATAGGATGTGTTCTTGTCTGGATGAAAGTGGGAAAATATTCCATCACTGTGATAGGATGTGTTCCTATCTGGATTGATGTGCCCTTCTGATGAGTAGGTCAGATGTAAGTGTAGAGCCATTTCACAGATGGTAGTTGATTTGCCTACCATGCTGGTGAATGTGAGTGCTAGGCATTTCTGATGTGATTGTAGTTTACTACATGATCAGATGTGAGTGCTGGGCATGCCTTTCTGACGAGCAGGTCAGATGTAAGTGTTGGGCGAAGACCTACCTAGTGGCTAGGTCTACAACCAGCATGAAAAAGGGCTAGCTCTGTAGAACTTCCTATGACGAGATAGTACACACATGATGATGACCAGAGATGATCCAGATCAGGTTATGATCCAGATCTAGTTATGATGACTCCAAGAGATCTAGATCGAGTGATGATCCAGATATAGCAGTGATGATCCAGATCAAGAGATGATCTAGATCCAGATCCAGATCAAGTGATGATCTAGATCCAGTCCAGTGATGATGATCCAGATCGAGTGATGATGTTTTATGATGATCTAGATCCGATAATGAAGATGAATTGAAGATGAAGATGACTTGTAGATGAATATGGCTTGAAGATGAATATGAATTGAAGACGAAGATGATCCAGTTGATCCAAAGAAGAATACCAGTGTGAAAAATTGTGTCGAAAGAATACCTTCCTAGTTAAGAGGGAGTGTTGATGTATTTGTAACTTCGGAATGTATTCTTCTATGTATCTTATATATTGTAACCCGACGTTTATTCTTGGATGTTTCTATTATGTATTTGAGTCATGTTGTCATGCCCTGATGTTTCGATTGGGAGGATTAATAATGTAAACAAGTCTTGTCAAGTCATTGTGAAAGTCCCCACAGTTTTGGGGCACTAGAGTTATTATACACTCATTGGGATGTAGGCTCTAGTAAGTAATTGTTAAGTTGGGCTGACATGATTGAGTGCACTTCAAGTGAATGGAAGAATATAAATAGAGAGTGAGAGTCTCTCTATTTATCACTTACTACACATCACTCACTCACTCAAGTGTGGCGCATTAGTGAGGAAGGAAATACTGGGACTAGACAGAAGAAGAAGACTACTGCTGTCGGGAGTGCATCTTACTGTTTTTGGGTCTTACATATTGTGCTGACTCTATATTTGAGGAAGTTGCGGGGTTTTATCCATTTATGAATTCCCCAATCAAAACTCTTTGTGTCTCTTGTCTCTTGTGATGTGCTTATGTTTTAATGTTGTGCTTGTTATTCTCTTAGTGAAAAGATCCTAAGATCATAATGCTAGCTTATATGATGAAAAACTAACACCTTATCCAAACATTGAGCAAATTTATAAGAGACTTATGAGTGACATCCTTCAATTCTTTCAAAAAACACAAACCACCTTGCCTCTGAAAATAGTTTTGCACAATTTGGAAAAGTTTGAACCCAGATCATGTCTGAAGGTTATGCTCTATTAGTCTTACCACTTCTTTTCATTTTGAAGAATTGTCAAATTGCTTCTGTCAATAAAACAAACTTTGAATCTCTTCAAGTCTTGACAATATGACATACAATGATATATTGGGAAACCTAAAACCCCAAACTGAACTCTCTCGTTTAAACTAATAAATTCCTTAATTCCATTGACAAAGAATTCATCATTTAGTATGAATTAGGTTTATATACTAATAATCTTCATTCAATTCTGTCATTAAACCTTTGATTATTAAAAACCCAAATTCATAGACTTTGATATCTATTCGCATCCTACTTGTCAAAGTGATGAATCTAGGTGTTGAAATCGTGCTTTCTTGACTATCAGGTTTCCAATTGCATTCCTCAATCTTCTCTGACCACTATGATAAATCCAAATGATCACCCTTCAAAAGCCCTAATTTTTCGACCTATTTCAATATTTTAATTACACCCTACTAACACTTCGCCAGGAACTCATATTCTTTACATGCACTTCATGGGATATGAGATTCAAGGCACATTTGTCTCATCATTATTCCATCGCTTTGCAGCAGACCACCACAACTTGTCCTCATGATGATTTGCTTGACGTATTCACACCTGTCACAATGATCATTCTCAAGGAAACACGTATCAAATCCATTAACTAAGTATGAATGACCTCTCATGTGTGAGAATTTTAAAAAATTTGACCCAAAAATGATGATTTTTGAACTGCACGACTTTCTTTTAGCGCATGTGTGCAATTTTTTCAGGCTTGTGCTACAGGAAAGTTTGCTTTAATGATTTTCAAAAATATAACTCATGATAATGGTTTAACCTTGGTTAAAGAACCTTAATCAATACTTTATGCTATTTTTTAAGACCTTTTAATTTATATAAACATTCTATAATCCCTCTAACTATGAATTCTAAAAAATCAAACCAAAATTTGAAAAATAAAACTAAGAAATCATATAAACATGAAAATTAAAGGAAAAAGATTCAAACTATCCTAAGAAACAAAATTTTCTAGGAGAAATGAGCAAACCCAAGTTTCAAAACATAAACAAATGCAGTAAAAAATGGAAAACAAAAAGCAGGCTCTAACATCTACTCTTTCCTTCATATTTCCAAAGTAATCTTGGACTAGGAAATATTTCCTCATCCCAAAAGCCAAGCTTCAGCTTCTTTACAATTCTTTATCTCACCATTGAAGGTAGAAGGCCTTTTCTTCTTTGATCCATCACATGAACAATTTTGGTAGCACCTATTTCTCTTATTCTCATGAGAAGAATAACTTGAACCACTAGTGGATCCTTCAGCGTCAGATGACCCACTAGGAGATCTCTTTCTTCTTCTAGTAGTGCTATTACTTCCTTCTGGTCTCACTGTCCGGTCCTCAGAGTTCATCTGCCTTTGAATGTCTTCCAAAATTTGCAGCATGGCTGCATTCATCTAATTCTTCTCCTCCAGAGCCTTAACCAATATTTCATTATCTACCCTATAACTTTGCATTTCCACCCTTAGGCTTCTCATGGTGGCTACAAAATGTGGGGAAGTATCTTGAACCCTCCTCCCATTAGATTCTATCTCAGCATTTCCAACTTGGAAAATTTTCCGCGTAGCATCTTTCTCATATTCATTGGGGTTCTGTGCATCATCACACATGTCGGTTCTCATGGATCAACCAAACAAACTTTACCAAACTCCACTATCTAGAATGATTCCCTTTTAAGGTGACTATGATTCTGTACAATGTATTAATAAACAAAATTGTAAGCTCTTAATAAAATCAAAAGTCAAAACCATTTACCAACAACTCTATTAATTGTTCAACTTGGAATATCAAGGCCAAATGTTGCAATTGGTAGCTCTGATACCACACTGTCACGTCCCCTCCCATCCATCAGAGAGAGAACACAACCATTTCTGCTACCTAACCGATGTAGGAGCATCGGGCTCGAAGTTCATTGAATTATGTATGCATTTTGATGGATTCCCGATTTTTCAGAGATCTATAGAGGCATGAACTCATCTTGTGTCCACTCTATTCAAGTCTTTAGATAAATTCTCCAACTTCCGAATAATAGAGAAATTGATCTTGTCAATGATGAATTCGACAATCTATGAAGAAATATCTCAGAGGAGGTCAAACGACGGAGAAAGATCTTGATGGAAATCGATGGTCACCATCTTTTCTGCATCTGGAGATGAATCAATGGCTGAGAATCAACCCACAAGAATCAACGTTGCTGAAATATTAAGTTTGCAGAATCGAGGAAATATGGAAATTGCGATCCTGCATCCCGCATGTGGGATAGACCGTTCCAGAAAGGAAAGTTGTGAAAATAGAGATCTACGAAGCCGCATCCTACATCCCACATCCTGAAAGATGCAGAAAGGAGAGTTGTAGAAGGAAATATATGGGGAACCAAATGTACATAAGGATGTTTCTACATCCCACATCCCACATCCCACAAGTTGCAGAAGAAAATTTAACCTATTAACAGAAGTCTTGGACAGATTTGATCATTCAGGCCATCACCAATACGACAATCTAAGCCCCATAACGCAATATAGAATGCATTGAACTTAAAAACATACACAAATGTGTAAAACATGAAATATATAGTGGAATCAAATACATTCATGAAAGCATTCAACACGTTAATCACAATTCATTAAACAAAATACTGTTGCAGAGATTACACGCAAGAAATAATTATCTTGAAAGAAGCTTGTCCCGCAACCAGTTATGTCGCTGCAACGTTCCAACCAACCATAATCTAGTGCACTCATCAATCTCTCAACAGCATTGCCACTGCTGGGCATGATTCCCACAAGGAATAAGGAACATTATTAGGCTCACACATAGCCAGGGATACAACAAAACTCTTCCAATCCAACACAGTTGGGTTTATCAGGCTGCAAACAACAAGCCAATATACTACTGGTTTATCAGACTATAGTCAGTCAAGCTACAATTCACATTAAGGACCATCCAATCCAACTAATAGATGCATTTAGCAGGCTACAAAGGAGCTGGAAAGCTTGAACTGCTAAGCTAGTGAGCTCAACCACCGAGCTATGGACACTTGCACTATATCGGGCTTGGCTCTTAAAACATCTACACATCTAACACAAGGAAGAATCCCCTTCTCTGCTACATAGTCCCTCAGGCTATTCCTTCCATTCTAGTGCTATTCCAGGTGTGCAAAGAAGAAAACCACCCCCTCTAGATATATTTGTGAGGTTCCTTCCTACACTTGGTTTACCAAGCTAGTTCAGACCCAATTCCAGTCGAAACGAGTTCATACCAAGGAAAAATATGCACACAAAAAAAAATAGGCTTCCACTCACATTGTGACAAAGGAGACCATTTCACAACAACACTGATGAAACAAAAAATTACCACTGTTTCTCATAGAATTGAGTGATCTCCACTTCTCCTTCGTTCAGCAAACAAAGGAGACCTCGAACCTTTGTGTAGTTGAGGATGGTAACAATGGGAGATCATCCAAGAAAAAAAAAAGGTTCTGCAAGCAGGATGAATGCACAACACACATGAACAGAATGGATTAGAGAATGGTCATAATGTACCACAACATTTCAGTGAGAGCTAGATGATGGACTGAGCATGCACATTGAGGAAAAGACTAAAAATGTGAAGGATGGATTATCAAAAACATCCTGTTGCTCTCCAAAATGTGAGGGAAGATGAAAACGTGAATGCATGAGGGAATGGGCATATGTTTTTGGGTTTTTTCTTGCCCCTGGGGTCAAAACACGTTCTTCCAGAATGGGTGCTCTGCCCAATTTGAATTTTTTCCCATACTCTTCCTTCCATGCAATACCTACCTCAACTAAATAATGGCAGAAATAAATGGTTGGGGAAGAAGACAAGAAATAGGTAGTTGACAGTTTTGATGGGTTTTATCCAATGACTCAAGGTTAAATGTTCCCCCTCCTCCCTATCCTTGGGAAATCATGCCCCCATCTCATTATTTGTTGCATTGACATAGCTGGTTGTGGGGTTTTAATTAAATTGCATATTTATATGATGTCCAAAATTATAATGTGTTGAATAGCATAAAATAACATTGGCATCAATTTTTAATCATCAAAACATAAAATGTTAAATCAATGGTGGGCCTTTTTCCTTTAGATCCACACCATGATTAATTACAATATTTTCATCATATATATTTAATGCAAATGGGGTCAAAACCGAGGTGTTACATGTTAGTTTTTCAACATTAAGCTAGCATTATTAGGATCTTTAACTGAGAAAATAAGAAGTACAACAGTCAAACACAAGAGACAATGAACACGGTGTTTTTCCTTAGGGAAACCATAAATGGAGAAAACCCCGCAACTTCCTCAAAGATAGAATCAACACCAAAATAGTAAAATTCCAAAACAATAAGTGATATCTCGACAGCAGTAACCTTCTTCTTGTCTAACCCCAGTGTCTTCTCTGTCCTCAACTATGCGCTACACTTCAGTGTGTATGAGTTGTGTGTTAAATAGAGAGTCCAACTCTCTATTTATACTAATCTCGACATGACTAAAACCCTACCAGGCTTGACCTCTACTTGGAGAGTCTAGAAACCCTAGTGCCCCAAAACTATGGGGACTTTAACCCTTAGACAATTGGAGGGTTACCCACAATGACTTGACATGACTTGTTTACATTATTGATCCTCCCGATCGAAACATCGAGCATGAAAACATGACTCAATTACATTATAGATACATCCCGAAATAAACATCGGGTTACAATACATAAGATACATATATGAATACATTCTGAAGTTACAAATACATCAACACTCCCTCTTAACTAGGAAGGTATTCTTTCGACACAATTTTTAGCACTGTTCTTCTTCCCTGTATCAACTGGATCATCTCATCATCTGCATCTTCAAGTCTTCTTAGTCTTCAATTCATCTTCGTCTTTAAGTCATCTTTATCTTTAGATCTGGATCATCACTTGATCTGGATCATCATGGGATATCGTCACTAGATTTGGATCATCACTCGATCTGGATCATTACTGGGCATCAACACTGGATCTGGATCATCACTCGATCTGTATCATCATGGCTGGATCATCATCATTGGATCTGGATAATCACTCAATCTGGATCATCACTGGGCATCATCACTGTATTTGGATCATCACTCAATCTGGATCATCATAGGTGTTATCTCATGATTCTTCTCATCATAGGAATTTCTACAGAGCTAGCCCTTTTTCATACTGGTTGTAGGCCTAGCCTCCATGTAGGTCTTCTTCAGCACTTATATCTGACCTACTCATTAAAAAGGCACAACACTCACATCCATCCAAGAGGGAACACATCCTACACACAATGATGGAAGAGCTATGCACTTACATTCATCTAGACTGGAACACATCCTGCACACAATGATGGAATGGCTGTACACTTACATCCATCTAGGCTGGAACACATCTTGCACATAATGATGGAAGGGATTTGCACTTACATCCATCCAGGATGGAACACATCCTGCACACAATGATGGAAGGTCTCTACACTCATATCTAATCTTGTAGGAACCAATCCTATAGTCACATCAGAATGGCCCCCAGTCCTCGACTAAGCTACCTGGTAACTGACTAGGTGCCTCCATTCTCCTAGAGAATGGCAGTTACCCTTACATTCGACCTGCTCGTCGGAATGGCCAACACTCACATCTGACATGGAAGGAACCTAATTGTTTAGCCATGACAGAATGGTTCAGCCCTTACATATGATCAAGTGGGAACACATTCCTCTCTCACATCAAAATGGCTTCTCATTTCTATACTGAGTTTTCCTAGTAATTGACCAGGTACCTCCATTCCCAGAATGGCAGTTGCCCTTACATCTTTCCTACTTGAAAGAATGGCCAGCACTTATATTTGACATGGAAGGAATCAATCCTCTCACCATGACATAATGGCTCAGCCCTTACATCTGACCATGGAAGGAACCAATCCTCTCACCATGTCAAAATGGATATGGGTCTCATAACTTTCCCTTCGAGGAAACCTCGATTTGGAGAACACCAAGATTCTCCCTGAAGTACTCAAACTTTAGCCTAGCCAATGGCTTCATCAATACATCAGCTATATGTTCCTCCGTCACAACATACTGGAGCTTCACTGCTCCCCTCTGCACCATATCTCTGATATAGTGGTACTTGATCTTGATATGCTTCGACTTGTCATGGAACGTTGGATTCTCTGACAACTTCACACAACTATGGTTGTCACAATGTATACAAGTAGCAACAATCTAAATCAACATAAACCTCCAGGTTAATCTTCTGATTCACATCGTACTTGAGCCCATAATCAACTATACCCTTCAATTAGCTCAGAATATGCTTTGCAGCAATCAAGTGAACATGTCTTGGATCTGTCAGGAACTGGCTCAAGGTGTTCATAGCAAAGCAAATGTCTGGTCTCATGTTAGTCAGGTACATCAAGGACCCAATCATCTAACAATACATTGTATCATCAACTGACTCTGATGAAGCATCGTTCAATAGCTTCAAGTTCGATGCCATAGGTGTGGCCATAGCCTTGCAATCCATCCTCCCAAACCTCTTCAGTATCTCTACTACATACTTCCCTCGTCCAAGGAAGATTCCATCTGTACTCTGCCACACCTCCATACCTAGAAAGTAATGCATCATCCCCAAGTCCTTCATTTCGAACTCAGTAGCAAGCTTTCTCTTTGTATCAGCAATCAACCCATCCATACCTATCAAAAATAGATCATATACATATAGTAGAAGAATCACTGGGTTGCCATCTTCAACCTTGTAGTAAAGGTTGGAATCTGCTTTACTCTTGGTAAAGCCCAAACTGGATAGAAAGATGTCAATTTTGCCATACTAGGTTCTGGGTTCCTATTTCAAACCGTACATGGATTTCTTCAATCTACACACATGAGGCTCCTTGTCATGAGTCTCAAAACCAAGTGGCTGCTCTACATACACTTCCCTTTCCACTACACCATTCAAGAAAGCAGTCTTGACATCCATCTGGTGTATTTTCCATTTCATCACTGTAGCCAAAGCAAGTACCTATCTGATGGAAGTGTGTCTCGCTACAGGAGCAAAGGTTTCTTCATAATCTATTCCTTCCTTCTGAGAGAAACCCTGAGCCACAAATCTTGTCGTATATTTTTTGATGCTACCGTCTACAGCATGTTTGATCTTGTAGATCCATTTGGAAGTTACAATTGACTTCCCTTCTGGTCTTGGAACAACATCCCAACCATAATTTTTCATGATCGATTGATATTCTTCGATGATAGCATCCTTCCATTCTTTCTGTTCTACCGCTTCTTCATTATTGGAAGGTTCTTTATCAATTAAATCACATAGTAAAGCTACATACCCGGATTAGGATCTAGTCCTCTTTCTTTCTCTATGATTCTCCTCTGGAGCCCCATATCTCTCTGCACCTTGGATAAGTTCTTGTACTGAAGTAGTTTTCCTCTTATGAGGATTCTTCTTCAGAGGTGGATCTACAAGTCTTTGTGGTTCTTCGAAATCACGATCTTCTTCTTGATTTTCTTCATTCATGGTTGTATCATGAATTTTGGGTGCTTCTTCTTCTTCAGGTTCTTCAGCAGGTCTCTTTCTGGATTTGTTGTAAGATGTGTCTTCACCAAATGTCACATCCCTGCTGATGTCAATCTTCTTGTATCCTGGGAAATATATTCTATAAGCCTTCGAGCTTTCAAAGTATCCCACAAATATACCCTTCTTTCCTGAAGCATCTAATTTTGTTCTCTTCTCTTTTGGAATGTGTATGTACACAAGGCAACCGAATATTCTGAGATGGTTGACTTCTGGTTTCTTGCCAGAGAATACTTCTTCAAGAGTCTTGTTTTCGAGTACTGTATGTGGAGTATGGTTCTGTACATACACTGCTATTCTGGAAGCTTCAGTCCAAATATGCATAGGAAGATCTTGATCATGAAGCATAGCTCTTGCTTCTTTCATGATAGTTTTTTTCTTCCATTCCACAATCCCATTCTATTGTGGATTATGAGGAGTGGACAAATCCCTCTTAATCCTTTATTTTTTGCATAGCTCTTTGAATTCATTTGAAGTGAATTCTCTGCCATTGTCTGATCGAAAAGTCTTGATCTCCTTTTCAGTGTGGTTCTCGATCAAGGCTTTGAATTCCTTGAATTTGTTGAATACTTCATCTTTGTTCTTCATAAACTAAACCCATGTCTTCCTAGAAAAATCATCAATAAAAGAAACATAAGATGCATACCCGCTTAGTGAGTTTAATGACATAGGACCGCATACATCGGAGTGGATGATTTATAGGATTCCTTTGGCTTTGCTTTCACTGCTACGAAATGTCTTCTTTGAATTCTTTCCTTTCGCACATCCTTTGGAGACTCCATCATGTTTTGCTTGGAATTCTGGAAGACCTTCAACAACTTTGCTTGTAATCGGAAGTGCTATGTAATGCACATGTGCAAGCCTTCTATGCCAAAGTTAACTTGGATCTATTGTGTCATGCACCAATGCTTGTTTTGGATGGCCCTTTAAATTGTATAATATTCCTTCTTGTTCTCCAATCACCACCACATGATCGATAGTATTTCCTCTTGGCCACGTGATGACTTGACCATCTATGAATGCAACCCTCATTCCTTTTGCATCTAATGTAGATATGGAGAGGAGGTTCTTCTTGAGTCCTAGCACAAATAATACTTCCTTAATTCTTACAGACTTTCCAGAGTCTAGTTTATAGGAAGATTCCCCACTACTTTTTATTGGATATTGGTAGTCATCTCCTAGCTTCACCTTGTGAGGTGATTCATGTTCTGACAGTCTCACAAAGGATTCCTTGAATCCAGTCATATGTATGGAAGCCCCACTGTCTATAATCCAATAATCACTTCCATGAGTAATGTTACCTGTGAGAGTGGAGATCAAAACATATTCATCCTCACTTGAAGAATCTTCACTTTCATATCTGGTTCTTTTCTTGGATGGTTCATCATCCTCTGCAGCATGAGCATGATGTCTTCTTTTGTTCCCATTCTTCTTATGAGAGTGGACCTTGTTCGTAGGATAGTCTTTTGCAAAGTGTCCTATTTCATCACATGTATAACATCTTAATATAGATAGGTCCTTTCTATTGTTGTCTCTATGATGAGGATTCTTACCTTTGGGGTGATCAGCTCTTCTTCTGCCTTTCTTGGAGTGAACTGTGAGAGCTTGATCTTCACTTACCATCTTCTCTTCTTGAGATGCTATTCGTGCTTCTTTTTGAGAAAATTCTTCCCATAGTCTGCTGAATTTGACTAACTTCTTTCTAGCACAGATTCCTTGGATGAATGAATCCCATGACCTAGCAAGGCCATTTAGAGTTGTCATCACAATCTCTGCATTCTCCACTTATTCATATACAACTTCTGTTCCTTAATATGAAAAACCCTTGTGAAGTAAGACTGGATTTTCTCTGCATTATGAATCTTCACATTCTTCAATTGATTCCTCAGAGTCATCTTCCGGTTTATGTTCTTCACTTCAAACAATTTCGTTAGGGCATCAAACATAGCTTTGGGTGTCTTGAGAGAGGACACCTATGGGATAAGGTGATCCTTGATAGAATAAACAATGATCCTCTTTTCCATAACCATCTTGTTCTTATGTAAGGCCTTTGCCTCATCTCCCTTTAGAACGGGAACCTCCTCATGGATGTATGAGTCTAACTCATTTTCTTCCAGGACCAGGGAGATCCTATACTTCCAGGCTCGGAATTTATCAGCTCCCTCAAGCTTTTCATCAATCTTGGTATGATGAGAGATCTTAAACTGAGAACCTCAAATTGAAATATAAGAGATTTAGATCTTACCAGGTCAAGATGTCAGATTTGGATTTGAAGCTGAAATCCCACAGTACTAGATCAGGAGAAAATTAGGGTTTCACTTTTTTGAAGATATGTCCACCCAAATGCCTTGGAATTTATCCCTAACTTTTATTTTGGGGAGGGGAACAATCTGGGCCTAGGCTCACTGAAAAATTCCTCTTCTATGAAAAGCCCTAATTTCTGGCAGTAATGTCGGGTCCAAAACTGAAAAAACCTCAGAATTGGATTCTGCTTCGACAGAAAGAAGCGCCCTAAGGAGGAGAGTTATTCCACCTTACTTTTGCTGAAAATATGTGGAGGAAGATCCACAAACTAGGAATCCCTAGTTCCCATAGTTGCACAGTGTCTTCTTCTCAGGTTAGCTCTGATACCATGTTAGTTTTTCAACATTAAGCTAGCATTATTAGGATATTTATCTAAGAGAATAACAAGTACAACAATAAAACACAAGAGACAATGAACACAGTGTTTTTCCTTGGGGAAACCATAAATGGATAAAAACCCACAACTTCCTCAGAGATAGAATCAACACCAAAACAGTAAAATCCCAAAACAATAAGTGATCTCCCGACAACAGTAACCTTCTTCTTGTCTAGCCCCAGTGTCTTCTACTTCCTCAACTATGTGCTACACTTAAGTGTGTATGGGTTGTGTTTTAAATAGAGAGTCCAGCTCTCTATTTATACTAATCCCGACATGACTAAAACCCTACTAAGGTAGACCTCTACTTGGAGAGTCTAGTAACCCTAGTACCTTGGAACTGTGAGGACTTTAATCCTTAGACAATTGGAGGGTTACCCACAATGACTTGACATGACTTGTTTACATTATTAATCCTCTCGATCAAAACATTGGGGCATGACAACATGACTCAATTACATTATAGATACATCCCGGAATAAACATCGGGTCACAATACATAAGATACATAGATGAATACATTCCAAAGTTACAAATATATCAACATTACATAACAAAACAACTAGATTGTTCATGTCGTTCCCCATCCTGATTACATACATAAGCTTCCTATAAATACTATCACTACTGGAACCGCTAATAGTAAAATGAACAAGAAATAACAAGATCATAAAAACGGGGGCCTCAAACTCAGCAATGGGAAAACACTCATGGAGAGGATCGTTTGGTTTGCTTCATTTTCCAAGAGGGATCCCTGGTAGTCATGTCGATTGACTTGGCCATGCTCGTCCCTTCGAACTTTTCCTACTCCATCCTCAGGTGGAAGAATTGAATCCCCATATTTGTGGCCATGATTTCTATATTTTTGTGAATTAGCCAGCAGTCAGAGTTTTTCTCCTTCAAAACTCTCACCCGTTCTTCATCCCCTTCCTATTTTCCAGCAGGGCTAAGAGAAGAGTGCACTATCAGGTTCATGTTAACCCAATAGAGCATAAACAATATTTCATAGGCTGCAACCCTCCCAACTATATTACTGGGTTCTACCACCCAAGGTTCAACCTCACTACGCAAATCCTCATGTGGCATGGACTTAGCTTCATCCCATAAATAGTTTGCAATTGATTAAATTTCATTGCAGGTCACCAGAGGAACAAATTATTTGAAGAAGTCAACAGCCTCTTATGGTTGTATCTAATCTCTAGTCACACGACCCTTCTCACTATTGTCAACTAAGAATTCACCCAACCCTAATATTTCCCTATAAGAGCGTTTAGGATCGATGGAAAAACTCTAGGAGATAGACTCTTCATTAAGCACCAGCGCTTCAGAGTGAAAAACACAGTCACAAGCCCTTGTGACACAAGAGAGGCTGGGATACTCCACAGAGGCTATTGAGAAGAGGGAGTATCTGCTTCAAAATATAAGGGTGGATGCCACCTCACCATCATAATGGTGTTGTACTCAACCTTCGTCATCCTGGCGTGATCCTCGATTGGCGTCTTGTGAGCCTTAAAGACCATATCTGTCTTGTATTGTGAACCACCCTTATCCATCCCTTTGGGCCTAAAACCATCAGGAACTTAGGAATGGCTAGGATCCTCATCTATAGCTATACTTCCCAACATGCGCTCACGCGTGGCCCAAATATTACACAAATATTATCATCGATGAACTCGATTACACAATGATTTTGCACCCAGCTTCTGCAATTAATCCACTTTCTAGCTCATCGATGAAATGGTCTAACAACTGTCAGATCTAGATTGAAGGTGGACTTAAATTGTTATAGGGAGGATTTTATAAAGTATCGTGCAAGTCAGGAATTTCTTCTATCGTACTAGTTCTCCTAGTGAAATAGTTTTATGCTGTTGATCTACAACAAGATCACTCTTAACCATTGATATTCTACATCCTTGCAATGACTAATTTCCACATTTGTAATAGATTCTACTTTAACGTTCTCTCTATTTAGTCAGTAAAATTCCTCTTTAGGCGTTGATCGAATCACCTCTTGATCACCATCGTCGACTTGTAACCTCATTAACCAATCTCTCCTACTCCATTGATCTACCTTGCAATGCACAACTGAAAGTGACTTACTGTGTGTAATGTCAATACTCAAGACATTTTTTCATTCAACTAACCATACAGTTAACATGGTCCCAAGATATGATTCAAATGGGAAATTGCTTCCAAACTCAATCAATAAAATCAATTAACCCAAAAATACATGCATATGATATTTTTTCACAATGTTCCTTTATTTGGACCTAAATACAATGGATCGATCATTACAAACATAAACCTCTCTCTCTTTATGTGTAATCTCCAAGAGTCTAAACTATGAGCTTGTTCCTCTTGATAGAACCTTCCTCGAGCTAACTAAGCTCCAATAAGCTACCAAAATCTTCTGTGAGCTAACAAGCTCTATAAGATAAAGCTAAGATATCCATCTAAATGACTCAACTAGATTAAATAAAACTCTTACTATGTTTTCCAAATCCTTCAAATAAGGAACAAAGTCGTTATTCAACTCTACTATCCTTTATGACTTACTACGCTTGATATCTATTATTTTCCAGTAAGGTAAACAAGCAGCTCACTTTATTTTTACTTATGGTGGTTTTTTTACTTTTAGAAAATTATTGATGAAAACTGCAAAGGATTAGAGTGAAGAAGGAATATGTTGCATGTGGATTATTTCTGCAATCAGAGTGACTTATGAGAATCCTATACATTGGGTATTTTCTCTGCATTAAGATTTGGTAAGCATTAACACTTTGTCGAAATCATGGTTGTGTAATAGTTAATTTATTGACCAACTTACAAATTGGGATGATATCATATGATATTTGTATAATATGTACTTTATAATTGTATAAATGGTAACTGAAAGGATATTTCTACTATTTATTTTTGCTATATATTTTAGAATGGGAAACATATTAACTTTGATTTTGACTTTGGGTGCAGAGAAAAATTAGTGGATTATGCTCTTTCCCCTGGAAAAATATACAAGGGAGAAGGGTTTAAATACATTAAGGAGTTCTTTGAAAATGGCACACTTCATCTCATTGGCCTTTTGAGTGATGGTGGTGTTCATTCGTGATTAGATCAGTTACAGGTATTGTATATCTATCAATGCATTATTATGAGTTGTTTATCTTAGAAAAGATTATAGATTTATCTGTGCTATGCAATTTTTAATCTTTGTATTTATCCATAGTGTAGTTGAATTCTATTTATATCACCAGACTAGATTCAATTAGGTCCAAATATGTTATAATTGTAGAACCCAGTGATCTACTGACATACATTTTAGGAGAAGGATACTCTTACATGGATCCATCAAGCAACCATTAGAAACGATGCTCTTTCTTATCCATGAATACTTGAAATTCTAGTTAGATGTTCACTTCTAGAGTATGTGTATGAACTTGAATGCCAACTTTGTTCTGCAAAAATTTTCCGTAATATTGTTTTCTTTGTTGAATCAATGTTGCATATGAAACCTTTCAAGTTCAGCCAAATTATAAGGTTAGAGCCATTAAGACTACTTTCGTAGGTATCTTGAGATATAAACAATGTTTGGATTATTAGTCTTTTCTTAGAATTACAAATGATGCAGTCTTGATGTTAATATTTCCCATTTCCCCAATTCTTAAAGGGTTCTAAATCAATGGTAGAGTTCCTGCTTTACAAGAAGGACGTTCAAGGTTCGATTCCTTCGTGCCCTAATGATATTGCAATATTGATGTTTTAAATAAAATATATTTTATTATGATCTATTATGGCTACGAGGGGGGTTCTAAACTGAATTCATATGTCACTACGAAGGGGGTTCATAACCACCCCCAAAGGTTTGAAAAACAATTTAGGGGGGGGCTCGAACCGCCTCTATAGGTACCTACGAGGGGCGTTTATAAATGGCCCTAAAGGTTTGTAAATAATTTTA